>JASAMZ010014153.1:0-28530 GCA_030248115.1 Linhomoeus sp. GSCO2_2 | reverse complement strand
TTGTTACTGGTTCGTTACGTATACTTGGATCAGGTATGGGACGATAATGGACGTGTTGATTTGGAATAAAGCTTGTCTCCATATTTGCTTGCCAAGCGGAGGATTTGGCGGATGTACAATAAATAAGTGTAATCTGTTTGCGACCCACTCGGTTGACTCTTGTCTGGTCAATGTTCTTTTAGCTGGTTGTCGGCCGCCTGTTTGTTGCTCTTCATGGCCAGGGAATGCCCTCCAGGGCAAGTGTTGCCCAGCGGTGCTGTATCAAGCAACCCACTTTGGTGAAGGAGGGTCAAGCGCGGATCGGAAATTCGCCTCGGCACGACTGATATGGCCAACTGTATGGGGAGGTGCCTGTCGCCCTGAGAGATCCCGACAGACGATGTGTCCCTCCCACGTTCCAGACCAATGGATTCTGCTGTCTTTGTACCTATGGTCTCAACAATCGCCCCTACCACCATACTTGGACACGATCACCAGAAGAAGACACGAACAACCTGCAAGAGCCCGCAGAAGGGGGCAGCGGCAGAAGCAAGGGGATTGTCCAGAACCTACCAAGACTGCTCCAGGAAATGCACAAGGAGACGGCCAGGGTCGCGGGACTACAGGAGCCCTTGGGAACGGGTGTGTGATTCTTGATTTCACACTGGGATTAAAGGAGCGGTTTTGTGCAGTACTGCGAAACGCAATCAGTGCTCATCCGTGCCTCTCCTCATTGGATTTGGTCGTAGGGCATAAAGCGTCAACGTGGGTCAACATTGCTTTATTCACTCGTAAAAGGAATTTCTTTTAAGCAAAATCTTCGGGAAACGCTTGTGGAGTTCTTGAAGGTCCGGCTGTCGCTGATCGCTTTTCAATTCTTGAATACGGGTTTTTAGGCTCAAGTCTGTCATTTGCGCATCTTCAGCACCCATTCCGTCTGTCACAAAGCTGGCATGGGCAATGCTTGATCACAAACCATTGCCTGCCAGCCACTGTGCAATTGTGAGTCTGCAGACGTTGTGAGAGTCAACTTCTTCTTTTGTCGCAGGGAAAACATCACCGCCGTTGCCTGGCCTTCGCTCGACATGTTTGTTTGCCGAAGGCGCCGACCGGCGGGCCGGCAAAAGCCACTTTATCGGCTCTTCAGGGCAAAACGAGCTGTAGTGGATCCCAGGAAGGGGGGTCATGCGCGCATTCCATGCTATCTTCGCGCCTCTGCGCTGTAGCTCAGGTAGTGCGACGTCACGCTCATATCAGCGTCCGCTCGTCACCCGTGCCTGTTTGTTCATGCCGGGCGGTTAGTTTGGCACACCCACCGACTTGAAGACTCTCTTTCCACCTGTATGTCGCCGCTTGTGCTACAGACACAGTCCCGTACAATGGGAGTAGGATACTACACAGTGCAGTGTCCAGGTGTTGAAACTTGAGCTACGTCTAGCGCTGTAAGGACCAGGGGTTGCCAGTCTGCTACTCCCCACCTCAACTCCCGCTCTCGCTACTGTGGGAGCACGGATTGTGCCAGGGGTTATTGTTCCTTCGGGTAGCTGCAGTTAGATACAGTACCCTCTTTCTTGCGATCCCGTAAGGAGATGATGCAGGTAGGTTCTCGTGCAGGTTAGGGCTAGTGCCGTAGGCTGAGCGCCATGGCTCTATAGCGCGAACGTGGGTGGCATCTGCGTCTATTGTGTGACTACAAACCCGCTTGTACTGGCCTGGCAGTCTCCATTTGTCCACATCAGTTGTGCGGACGGACTTTACATGCACAACGCTTCACCATTTTAGGTTCGACGCTCGCAGCTAGCGAGCAGCGAGCTTCTGACCGTGCCCAACGGCGGCTACCGTATCCAGCATCAGGCGACCCACTCCTCGAGCAGCGAGGACAACTCGGCCTCTCCCCGGCCCAAGTCTTCCCAGTCCGAGCCTCCCCTGCCCAATCCAGCCTCTCCCGAGCTTCTACTTGAGACTCCTATGTCAGAGGCGGCAGCCAAGAGGCCCAAACTTGAGGAAGACGGCCTTCTCAGTCCCCACGAGCTCCAGGCAAGGACCCCCAGCCCTCTGCTGTTGCTGACGGGCAGCCCCGTTCCCTATACGGACTCCCTGTGCGCCCACCTGCCCCCCACTAGCCCCAGGGGTCGGAGGAAGGAGTTCGTCGTCAACCGCCCCAACTCCCAGCAGGAGGAATCGAGTACGGTAGAAGAGGAGGGGACCAGTAGTAGCAGTCTGGCGGACGTCGGCTCTCCGAAAATACCAGGTAGAAGGGCCTACCCGCAGCCCCAGGCGGACAAGATCCCCACCACTCGGAGCACCACGGTAGAACCGATGGCCGAATGGGGCGAGGGGAGCGGCCGACGGCGCGGCGGAGATTCCGCCTCCGCCGGACGTCAGTCAGCTCCTGAACATACCAGGAAACTGCAAAAGACGAAGAGTCCAAGCCCTCTAGTGGACTTGTGGAACCGAAAATCAGGGACGACTGTCCGGTCGCAGTCCCATTCTGCTGTCCATCGCCAGCCCATCGCCCTACCACAGTCGGAGCACGCCCTCCCCCAAGCACGTAAGTTTCTCCCCCGACCGAGCCTCCCTCCTACCCACCCCCTCCCCCACCCACGGAAGAGAGGGTGAACGGCGCGCCCCCTCGCCCAGAGCCGAAAACCGTCCCCGGCGCGACCCGGCCAGGTAGCGACGGCGTCGAATTATCGATTGACGACGGGGGAAGGGAGGAGGCAAGAAAAGGTAGCGCTGCGCATGGAACGGCCGCCGCCGCCGCCGCCGCTCCATTTGAGCGCAGGTACGTCGCTCCAACCAAGGACGTCGTCTCTCCCACCGCAGCGCAGGAGCCAAAGAAACAACAACCGAGCGCAGGCACAGTAGCACGGGAGGAGAAAAGGCCTGCCACTGTTGTGACTCAGTCGCCGTCTACGCCGGTAGTAGTGGTCTACTCTCGACGAGAGGAGGCGACGACGACGACGCCCAGTCATCAGCAACCTGTGAGCAGTAGAGTGATTCAGCAAGAGCAAGCGACTCCCGAAGAGGAGCTGAAACGGCGCTCCGATTACACGCAAGAAGTGAGGAAGATTTTGGACGAATTGGACAAACAACGGCCCAAGAAGCAGCCGCCGCTCGACCACCAAGGTTGGAAACATGGCCGTTTCACTCATGTACACTTTGTCAAAATGGCGTCGTTTTATGGCCCGCCCAGCATACGTGTAGCCGGGGGGGGGGGGCATGGGGGGGGGGGGGGGGGGTAAGCCCCCCCCCCCCCCTAGCCGGAGGTGTACCCCCCCATCCCCCCCCCAGGTACCCCCCTCCGCCTACCCGCAAAAGACCCCCCCCCCAAAAAAATTTTCGCCTGCGGCGCTTAAGATTTTCACAAATTTTTGCCTGCGGCGCTAAAAAATAGCAAAATTTTTGCCTGCGGCGCTATATTTTGGACGTTTTTTGACCAAAAATTAAGCGATTTTTGACACTTTTTGGCCTATTTTTGCAAAAATTTCTTATTTTTTGGTAATTTTGGCAAAATTTTTGGTCATTTGACCCCTCCAGGGGCGGCCCCCCCCCCCCCCTGAAGGGTCCTATACCCTCCCCCCGCCCCCCCCCCCTGCCCGGTTGGCGGCTACACGTATGCGCCAGATGTAACCCTGGTGTGTCTAGGTAATACCTAGTAGTGTATGTACAGTGTTGTGCCTATACTGTGCCTTGGTGTATGTGCACAGTTAGCAACATGTCAACCAACTGCTAGTATGAGCCAACTGAAGCTTGGAAACTCCGCTCTAGAAACTGGCAGTTCTTTCGACTCTTACGAACCACTAGGGAAGGCACAAGCTTTGTCATGAAAGAAGTAATGATACGTAAGAGTGGACATGAAGAAATCTGTAGTTGTAATGTTGGGCAGCACTTGGACTCACGCATGATGGGACCGTTTCGAGTTGAACGGCAACGCCGCGTCACTCTCTTGACTACTGTACCCCGCTTCAGCCATGGACGTCGATCTCCACCGGTGGGGCGGGGCCGGGGTGGGGCGGCGGGCGTTGGGTGGTTGGGCCGCGGCTTGTCGGTGGGGGGCTGGGGGCGGGGGCTGCGGGCGGCGGGGGGGGGGGGGGTGCGGGGCGCTGGGTTGTGTGCCTGTGAAGCTGAGCTGCCGGGGGGGGGGGGGGGGGGGGGGGAAGGGCGGGGGGGGAGTGATGAGGGGGGGGGGGGGGGGGAGCGATCTGAGATAGCGACCGCCGCTCGGTGGGTGGACGGGTCGGGCGGTCTGCCGCCGCGTTTGGCGGGCTGGGGGGGGGGGGTGGCAATTGCACCACCGCCCGGCCTTCGTGCAAAGGAGTAGAATTTGCACCACCGCCTGTTTGCACAACCGCCTACGACAAACATACTCGCCGCGCTGGGACGCGGCGAAACAACGGCCTGTATAAGACTGACAATTGTCCTCTGGAACTAAAACAAGCTTCTGTAAGAGTTTGTATTCTGACTGACACATTAAAGAGTTACGTTCTTTCCGCAGAGAGTGCGAGAACTACCGCCCGTATCCCTCCGGCCAGGGGGGGGGGGGGGTGGAACCCACCCCCCCCCCCAGCGTTACAGGTGTGGTGTTGCGTGATAAGAACTCAAACAAGAACCGCGATCCATTCCGGGATGCAAAATGAAAGCGATCTTTTGGCTAGAACTAAAGAAATCGATTTCAATTGATCATTCATAATATCTAGATCAAAGGCGAAGTAACTCGTTCATCTGTCGTCGTAGGATGGAGTTTGAGACATCGTCGAGTAGCCAGTGGACGCCTGTAGTAGCCGTCTAAAGGTCGAAACGAAAATAAGCTTTCAAATCGCGCGCTACATAGCCCAAAGCGGGGGTCCATCACAAGTCTAAAGTTGACCGAACCTAGTCAAATCGCATATCAAAATGAAGTTCGAGCTACATTGTAGTAGTGAGCAGTGAGCATGAATCCGACAGCAAGACTTTAAAAATTGTAAATAGAGGACACCTAACCAACACGCGTTAGAAAATGGTGATTTTGGCGTTGTCGCAGGCTCAATAACTCGCCCGCCTGACATCATACAGCGAAGTTTGAGGCATCATCGGATAGCCTGCGGACGCCTCTCACCACCTTAGTCGTCAAACTCAAAAGTCAAAAACGTTTTCAAAATCGTGCGCTACAGTATCCAAAAGTGGTTTGCAAGATTCTGTAGTGCAACAAAATGTTCATGACAGCAGCTTTCGAAAAGTTTGGAACCTAAGCATGAGTCTGAACCTAAGCCTCAGCATGGTCCTTACCATAAGCCTGAACCTAAGCCTAAGCATGATCCTAGCCATAAGCCTGAACCTAAGCCTAAGCGTGAGCGAAATGTGTTTGTTATTGAAAATCTTCCAAAGTGCAGTGTGGCTCGCCTAACTTGAAAATCCCCCTAGAATATTTTCGGAAAATCCTAAACTATAGTTGAATCCAAGACGCTAATCCAGGATTTAGACAATTTGATTTCTTAGTAATCTCAAAAACCCCCGACATTGACCTAAACATGGTCTAAACCTCATCAGTTTAGCTTAACTCTCTGAGATTCTAACTCTTACCGCAGTTGAATGCTGTTGAAGCAAATCTAGTGTCATTTTGGTGCAACTTGTCGTTTACCGTAACTACCGGCATGTATTTTCCGCTTTGGGATTGCTGCAGCGCGAAAAATTGAATTTGGTCATAGATTCCATGGGTCATGGGGTCATATGTCATAGAACGATTATTGCCCATTTTCGGAACCGTCTTCGGGCGGGCAAGAACCCCTCCTATATGGCGTCGCTTAATCGTCCGAAAATCGGGCGAAAGTTGGCAAATATCGGCTGCGCAGTACATCGTGCGGGTCCAACTTCGCGGGTTGAATTCGCGCCGTACAGTAAGACACCAGTTTATCACAAGTTGGTCTACACACGCTTTATTTGCAATCATTTTATTTCCGTTGCGCTTTATGCGATGGCGTACTGTGACAGGCGCTCTCAGCGCTCTCACATTCTCATGGTGAATCTCATTGCGCGCTTCTGTTTGTTTTGGTTTCCCAGTGATCTCTATGGTGTTTTGGTCTGTTCCGTGGTGTTTCACGCAGTTTCCCTGTCTCACGCTCGCCAGTATTGTCTGGGTTTGTGCGTTGGTACATGAGCTTGCTCATTGTCTGCTTGCTCCAGTCTTGGAGTTGGGAATGGGTTGAAGAACTAAAGAACCTGCGGACACGCCCAGAAAACCGGCGTGTCACAAATTGGTGTCCGAGACAGGATGGGGCTGTCAAGGTCCCATCAGTAGGATCCCTTCTCCAGACTCACCAGCCAGTTGGAAGCTGAGGACAAGAGCAAGGCCAGGCGACATCACGACCGAGTTGTGCATCCAGCGAAGAGGCCAACAGCAAGAAGCAAGGAGGGCTCCCTCTGAAGACCACAAGTTGGCGTCAGTGGCATGCTTTCCAATGCCAACCTTTCTAGTGCCAAGTGGGCAACGAGGCTACGCCCGGGACGAGGGACAAGCGGCAAAGAGCAAACGGCCACAGGGGACAGCGGTCCAGGTTTCGAGTGGTGTCAGCGGCCCATCAGTGGCGACGGCGGCCCATTCTGTGTGGAACTGCTCCTGAGAGGCGACAGCGGCCCAGCAGCGGCGACAGCGGCCCAGCGAGCGTACAGGTCGGCTCCCCCTGAGCGGAGCTTCTTGGGCGCGAATGTGCGCATCAGTGGACCCATCCCCTCAGCGCCAGTCAGAAGGTCAGAAGCTTCACAGGACTGTTTCCAGCAAGGAATGCTTCTCAACTGAGCCACCACCACAGCGGCCACGTCCATCCAGCCAGCCAGGCAAGAACAAGGCGAAAACATGAACAGTGAAGGCCGCCTATTCTAGGACATCGTTCTTTGCTTGCTGCCTTAGGTTCGCAGCTTAGCTTTTTCCAAAGGAAGGGGAGATGTGACAGGCGCTCTCAGCGCTCTCACATTCTCATGGTGAATCTCATTGCGCGCTTCTGTTTGTTTTGGTTTCCCAGTGATCTCTATGGTGTTTTGGTCTGTTCCGCGGTGTTTCACGCAGTTTCCCTGTCTCACGCTCGCCAGTACTGTCTGGGTTTGCGCGTTGGTACATAAGCTTGCTCATTGTCTGCTTGCTCCAGTCTTGGAGTTGGGAATGGGTTGAAGAACTAAAGAACCTGCGGACACGCCCAGAAAACCGGCGTGTCACAGTACTTCGGTTGGGCTAATGTTCACAACAGCTCTTACGCTTTCGCAATGGTGCTGGTGCAGCGACGTCGTAGGAACAACAGACGTCGTAGAAACAACGCTGCGATAACCGCTCTCTCTCTGACTGGGAGATAAACAAGACTTCCATGTGTGGAAATAACGGTCTTGAAGTGCGGCGGCGGCCGTGACGGCTGCTGATGAGAGGGGAAGGCGCGGTTGGGGCAAAGTAGGAGCGTAACAATGGCTCGATGACAAAGTTTGACGGTGAACGACAGTCGTGTTCAGTCCCGACCGAACTGAAACCGAGGGGGAAGAACCGCCTTCCGACGAGGACCACAATCTCCTGTATTTCGTCTTGACTCCCAGTCTTTTGGGTAAGCTGCGGGTCAGCTGCGTGATAATGTCCTTTCGCCGATAACGCTTCCTGCACACACGCCATCCGACAAGGCACGGGAACGGACAAAGTGCAAACCATCGCCTTGTTAGGTGCCGAAGTTCGCGTTCGGCACAAACACCATTGTCTTGAGCGGGTCAGCTGCACAACGTCCTTTCGCCGACGACGCGACCTGCACGCACACACACCATCCGACGAGGCACGGGCACGGACAAAGTGCAAACCATCGCTTTGTTAGGCGCCGAAGTTCGCGTTCGGCACAAACACCATTGTCTTGAGCGGGTCAGCTGCACAACGTCCTTTCGCCGACGACGCAACCTGCACGCACACACACCATCCGACGAGGCACGGGCACGGACAAAGTGCAAACCATCGCTTTGTTAGGTGCCGAAGTTCGCGTTCGGCACAAACACCATTGTCTTGAGCGGGTCAGCTGCACAACGTCCTTTCGCCGACGACGCGACCTGCACGCACACACACCATCCGACGAGGCACGGGCACGGACAAAGTGCAAACCATCGCTTTGTTTGGTGCCGAAGTTCGCGTTCGGCACAAACACCATTGTCTTGAGCGGGTCAGCTGCACAACGTCCTTTCGCCGACGACGCGACCTGCACGCACACACACCATCCGACGAGGCACGGGCATGGACAAAGTGCAAACCATCGCTTTGTTAGGTGCCGAAGTTCGCGTTCGGCACAAACACCATTGTCTTGAGCAGGTCAGCTGCACAACGTCCTTTCGCCGACGACGCGACCTGCACGCACACACACCATCCGACGAGGCACGGGCACGGACAAAGTGCAAACCATCGCTTTGTTAGGCGCCGAAGTTCGCGTTCGGCACAAACACCATTGTCTTGAGCGGGTCAGCTGCACAACGTCCTTTCGCCGACGACGCGACCTGCGCGCACACACACCATCCGACGAGGCACGGGCACGGACAAAGTGCAAACCATCGCTTTGTTAGGTGCCGAAGTTCGCGTTCGGCACAAACACCATTGTCTTGAGCGGGTCAGCTGCACAACGTCCTTTCGCCGACGACGCGACCTGCACGCACACACACCATCCGATGAGGCACGGGCATGGACAAAGTGCAAACCATCGCTTTGTTAGGTGCCGAAGTTCGCGTTCGGCACAAACACCATTGTCTTGAGCGGGTCAGCTGCACAACGTCCTTTCGCCGACGACGCGACCTGCACGCACACACACCATCCGACGAGGCACGGGCACGGACAAAGTGCAAACCATCGCTTTGTTAGGCGCCGAAGTTCGCGTTCGGCACAAACACCATTGTCTTGAGCGGGTCAGCTGCACAACGTCCTTTCGCCGACGACGCGACCTGCATGCACACACACCATCCGACGAGGCACGGGCACGGACAAAGTGCAAACCATCGCTTTGTTAGGTGCCGAAGTTCGAGTTCGGCACAAACACCATTGTCTTGAGCGGGTCAGCTGCACAACGTCCTTTCGCCGACGACGCGACCTGCACGCACACACACCATCCGACGAGGCACGGGCATGGACAAAGTGCAAACCGTCGCTTTGTTAGGTGCCGAAGTTCGCGTTCGGCACAAACACCATTGTCTTGAGCGGGTCAGCTGCACAACGTCCTTTCGCCGACGACGCGACCTGCACGCACACACACCATCCGACAAGGCATGGGCACGGACAAAGTGCAAACCATCGCTTTGTTAGGTGCCGAAGTTCGCGTTCGGCACAAACACCATTGTCTTGAGCGGGTCAGCTGCACAACGTCCTTTCGCCGACGACGCGACCTGCACGCACACACACCATCCGACGAGGCATGGGCACGGACAAAGTGCAAACCATCGCTTTGTTAGGTGCCGAAGTTCGCGTTCGGCACAAACACCATTGTCTTGAGCGGGTCAGCTGCACAACGTCCTTTCGCCGACGACGCGACCTGCACGCACACACACCATCCGACGAGGCACAGGCACGGACAAAGTGCAAACCATCGCTTTGTTAGGCGCCGAAGTTCGCGTTCGGCACAAACACCATTGTCTTGAGCGGGTCAGCTGCACAATGTCCTTTCGCCGACGACGCAACCTGCACGCACACACACCATCCGACGAGGCACGGGCACGGACAAAGTGCAAACCATCGCTTTGTTAGGTGCCGAAGTTCGCGTTCGGCACAAACACCATTGTCTTGAGCGGGTCAGCTGCACAACGTCCTTTCGCCGACGACGCGACCTGCACGCACACACACCATCCGACGAGGCATGGGCACGGACAAAGTGCAAACCATCGCTCTGTTAGGTGCCGAAGTTCGCGTTCGGCACAAACACCATTGTCTTGTGCGGGTCAGCTGCACAACGTCCTTTCGCCGACGACGCGACCTGCACGCACACACACCATCCGACGAGGCACGGGCACGGACAAAGTGCAAACCATCGCTTTGTTAGGTGCCGAAGTTCGCGTTCGGCACAAACACCATTGTCTTGAGCGGGTCAGCTGCACAACGTCCTTTCGCCGACGACGCGACCTGCACGCACACACACCATCCGACGAGGCACGGGCACGGACAAAGTGCAAACCATCGCCTTGTTAGGTGCCGAAGTTCGCGTTCGGCACAAACACCATTGTCTTGAGCGGGTCAGCTGCACAACGTCCTTTCGCCGACGACGCGACCTGCACGCACACACACCATCCGACGAGGCACGGGCACGGACAAAGTGCAAACCATCGCTTTGTTAGGTGCCGAAGTTCGCGTTCGGCACAAACACCATTGTCTTGAGCGGGTCAGCTGCACAACGTCCTTTCGCCGACGACGCGACCTGCACGCACACACACCATCCGACGAGGCACGGGCATGGACAAAGTGCAAACCATCGCTTTGTTAGGTGCCGAAGTTCGCGTTCGGCACAAACACCATTGTCTTGAGTGGGTCTTAGACTTAGAGCCGACTTAGAGCGGACTTAGAGACGTCTTGCGGTTTTGGACTTTCGAGTTACTGCAACTCGCGAAATTCAAATTTTTTAGTTTCGACTGATGGAAGAACAAAATTAATGACCAGTGAGTAGAGAGTTATGTAGCTCGAGTATGAGCTTGAGATCGCCTCTCTACGACGCAAGTTGAATGGCGTTTTCCGCGGTGCGTTTGCAATTGAAAAACTTTTCAGCCTCATGAAGGGACGCGTCGAGAGCTGTCACCTGATGTGTCGATTGCCGCTCTACGACGTAAGACATGCGAGCTAGAGCCGTTTTGCGCTTTGACTTTCGGGTTACTGTAGCGCGCGCAATTCGAACTTTTGAATCGCGGCTTCTCTTAGCGAAACGGTAAGTGTGTCGAGACCTGCATATCCGTAGAGCCCAAGATCGGCTCTCTGTGACTTTCCAACGCCAAGATCTTGGAGCGTTTCGTACGCACGACGGACGCACGCACGCCGAGCTATCGTAGGGTGTCGCCCAGCTGCGGCCGGGCGAAATGAGACTGGTTAACGAACCTTAGTTGTAGCAGAGGACAATTGTCAGCCTTGCACTGGCAGCGCAGCTTTTCCTCTTGCCCTATTGAGGACTTCGCATGAACTGCTACTGGGTTTCGACCCCCCGTATGCTAAAACAAACAAAAGATAAAGCGTATATTGTGTATAAAGGGTGCATTGCTGAATACGTACAAGAGCCCCTGGCAAAAAACTTGTCCAGACACATTCAAACACGTCCAAACTTGTCCAAACTTGTTTGAACATTGTCGTCGACACTGAACGAACAAGAGTCTGGCGTTTGTTTCCGTGCGGGATGATTACCGAGTATGAGACAAAAGCCCGTTCAAAATTAATGCGAACTGGAGGTTTTTCGGCCCGCTCCGCGACCTGTTTCAAGGAAGCACCATTATGCGGTATCAATCGATAGAGGATGCAGAGCGGGTTAGTACCCTAGGTATTTTTTCGCCGCGCCCCAGCGCGGCGAGTACATATGTCACACCCAAAATGCGCGACTTACTTAACGAACGAGTCGAATGCGCCGAGTAACGTGCCGTTGCCCGTTTCTGTTGCTAATTTTGCTATTTCGAGATATTTACAATTAAAATATGAAAATGTCAAAAATGACACTTTTATTAACAAACCGTATCGAGGAACTTTTTGCTGAAATGGAAAGGGCATACTACGCGATGAATTTGTGACATAGTTTCGGATTTTAGAATTCACTAAATTAGGGATATTTTCGAGGTTTTTGTCAAAATTCCCAAATTTCGACAAATTCAAACAGCTTAAATTTCAAAACTTTTTTGCACGGATGTGTCGAGCATAGTCTGCCAAGTATTTAGCAAATAGTTTCAGCGAATATAATTGACGAAATTTAGTATATTTTTAAGGATTTTGTTAAAATCCACAAATTTCGACAATTTCCAACAGCTTAAATTTCAAAATTTCTTTTCACGGATGTGTCGAGCATAGTCTGCCAAGTATTTATCAAATAGTTTCAGATTTTATAATTAACGAAACTAGGGATATTTTCAAGGTTTTTGTCAAATTTCCTAAATTTTGACAAATTCAAACAGCTTAAATTTCAAAACTTCTTCGCACGGATGTATCGAGCATAGTCTGCCAAGTATTTCGCAAATAGTTTCAGCGAATGTAATTAACGAAATTTAGGATATTTTTAAGGATTTTGTTAAAATCCACAAATTTCGACAATTTCAAACAGCTTAAATTTCAAATTTTCTATTCACGGATGTGTCGGGCATAGTCTGCCAAGTATTTATCAAATAGTTTCAGATTCTATAATTAATGAAATTAGGGATATTTTCAGGGGTATTGTCAAAATTCCAAATTTCGACAATTTTAAACAGCTGTAATTTTATAATTTCTTTACATGGTTGTGTCGGTCATAGGCTGCCAAGTATTTGGCAACTCGTTCTAAGTTTTATAATTAGCGATTTTTGGGATATTTTCAAGGTTTTGTCAAAATTCCCAAATTATGACAATTTCAAACAGCTTAAATTTCAACACTTTTTTGCACCGATGTATCGAGCATAGCTTGCCAAGTATTTAGCAAATAGTTTCAGAGATTATAATTAACGAAATTTGGGATATTTTCAAGGGTTTTGTTAAAATCCCCAAATTCCGACAATTTCAAACAGCTTAAGTTTCAAAATTTCTTTGCACGGATGTATCGAGCATAGTCTGCCAAGTATTTAGCAAACAGTTTCAAATTTTATAATTAACGAAATTAGGGATATTTTCAAGGGAATTGTCAAAAGTCCAAAATTTCGACAATTTCAAATAGCTTAAATTGCAAAACTTTTTTGCACGAATGTATTGAACATAGCCTGCCAAGTATTTAACAAACAGTTTCAGAGATTATAATTAACGAAATTTGGGATATTTTCAAGGATTTTGTTAAAATCCCCAAAATTTCGACAAATTCAAACAGCTTAAATTTCAAAACTTCTTTGCACGGATGTATCGAGCATAGTCTACCAAGTATTTATCAAATAGTTTCAGATTTTATAATTAGCGAAATTAGGTATATTTTCAAGGGTATTGCTAAAATTCCCAAATTTTGACAATTTCGAATAGCTTAAATTTCAGAATGTCTTTGCATGGTTGTGTCGGGCATAGTCTGCCAACTATTTAGTTAACGAATTTGGGGATATTTTCAAGGTTTTTCTCAAAATTGCCAAATTTCAACAATTTAAAACAACCTAAATTCAAAATATCTTTGCGTGGATGAATCGGGCGTAGTATGTCAAGTAATTAGACAGCAGTTTCAGAATTTAGAATTCACGAAATTAGGGATATTTTCAAGGTTTTTTTAAACATGGCAGATTTCGGCAATTTCAAATGGCTAAGCAATATGGATGTGTCCGGCAACGTATGTTTTTGCCACCTATTCGATCGAAGACGAAACGCGGCAATTCTGTTCACTGTGCGGTTCTGCAATCTACAGCAACGGTACCGTAACGGTCCGCATTTGTGACCCAAAAGAAAAGGGCGTCGTCCCATTTAGACCCTCTTTATTCCAAAGTGAACCTGCGGCGAACATTCCTGATCCATTTATGGATCAGTACCCACCAATGCGCCCTTACAGGCATCGATTGCCCAACAATGGCACAAACTTTCTCTGGAAACTCGAGGTAACTGCGGCGATACTCCCCGAAGAAATGCTCAACTTGCTATTCTGACACTCTATGGAATATACTCCTCAAATGCACGACACACTATACAATGCCAATCAACCATCATCGGGTACCCAGTTTTTACTCTAAGCTTGTTCGGTAATCACGCAACACACACAAAATCTAACGCTGAGCGAGAAAAACCGACTTTTTGTAACACAGGCGATGCTTTTCGTACCAATGCCAAATTGTAGAGCCATATGTGTTTACTAGACACACAAAGTTTGGCGACTCTAACGCCATGCAACAAAAAGATACAGTCGTTCTCCCGAACCTCAATTTGAGAGCACGTACGTGATTGTGTCCACTGGATAGTGAAGTCCGGCTAAACATTTAGTGGGCAACTAGGGTCTATAGCCCGAGGCAACGTGTCCTACTACAATTCGAAATGAATTGTAGTATAGTATAGTATAGTATAACCAGCCAACTGTGAATTGTAGTATAGTATAGTATAGTATGCTCTATCTGAAGTGCATTATAGTATAGTACTACAATTTTAATTGTAGTATACAAGTACCAGATAGAGCCAAAATCGTGGCTAGACGTGGCCAGACAGGGAGCATATTACTCAAAATATATTCAACAGACCACAGAAATTACTGTAATACCATCATTGACAGCGTGCGCTTAGTCGAATAACGGCCTCTTGACACAAAATTGACCACCCCATCAAGCAGATACCACTAAATTATTCCTTAACTTGCAGATTTCCTCTATACTACAATTATTGTAGTATATACTACAATCAATTGTAGTATGGACTGAATTGTAGTATAGTATAGTATAATACTACAATTCCAGACTAAATTGTAGTATAGTATAGTATGCCATACTATACTATACTATACTATTATACTACAATTCATTATAGTATAGTAGGACACGTTGGCCCGAGGTGGGTGGGTGCACAAAAGCAGATACTCAGAGGCCGTTGTCGCGCAAATCGCGCGTTCGAGTCTGCAAACTCGAAGCCCATTATCACGCAACACACGCGTTCGAGAGTGCGGAGTCCGTTGTCGCGCAACTCATGCGTTCGAGAGTGGATAGTTGGTAGTGATGGCAACCGAAAACTGGGTAAGTACTTACCCAGTTTTACCCAGTTTATTTTAACTGGGTATACCCAGTTTTTACTTACCCAGTTTCGTTTCAGCGTACCCAGTTTTACCCAGTTTTACTTTTACCCAGTTGTTTTGCTGCGTACCTAAGCAGTTTCGGCTAGAAAACTGGGTACACAGTTTTACTTACCCAGTTTATACCCAGTTAATAGACTGGGTAAGAAACCGGGTAAACCGTATTTTGCAATCCTACCACTGACAAATTTGCCTATTATCCATTTATGAGGCGGTCGTTGTCTAATGTAACATGCAGTGACCAGCACAAAACGTTATCTAGCCGCTGTTTAGTGAAGATGTCAGCGAATGCGCATAGACTTTGGCGTTGAAATATGTGCCTCATCTAAAGAGATAGCAATATTATGAAGTGGAAAATGTTTGATTTTAGAGCGAAATGTCGCAGCACAGTGAATGCGCTACAAGCAGGGCCACTCTGGTCTGCATTCTGCTAGACCTGTGTTGGTCTGATCTCAGAAGAGATGGTTCACAGTTCACAGTTCACAGTACCTCTGTGGGGTTAGTCTTCATGCATTCTGTGGTCCCGTACTAGGCAAGTAATACCAGCGAATATAATGACAAATAGCCTCCTCGCGTTGCCCCCAAAAACAACATATTGACCATTTTGTCACAATTGCTCCAGAAGTCTGTTGGTGCAGTATTTTGATGCATTGATGCGCTAAATCAGAAGCGCTATTGTTTCAAAATTTTCCTTCTTACTTACCCAGTTTACCTAGTTTATTCGGCCGTACTTACCCAGTTTCACCGAAAACTGGGTAAATTTACCTGTACTTACCCAGTTTTGCCGAAAACTGGGTATACTTACCTGTACTTACCCAGTTTCCAAATTTTGGAAATTGCCATCACTAATAGTTGGAGCCCATTGTCGCGCTACTCACGCGTTCGAGAGTGACTACTCATAGCCCGCTGTCGCGCAACTCAAGCGTTCGAGACTGGACACTCGGAGCACGTTGTCGCGCAACTCACGCTTTCGAGAGTGAATACTCGCAGCCCGTTGTCGCGCAACTCACACGTTCGAGAGTGAATACTCAGAGCCCGTTGTCGCGCAAATCACGCGTTCGAGAGTGAATACTCGCAGCCCGTTGTCGCGCAACTCACGCGTTCCAGAGTGAATACTCGGAGCCCGTTGTCGCGCAACTCACGCTTTCGAGAGTGAATACTCGCAGCCCGTTGTCGCGCAACTCACGCGTTCAAGAGTGAATACTCGGAGCCCGTTGTCACGCAACGCACGCTTTCGAGAGTGAATACTCGCAGCCCGTTGTCGCCCAACTCACGCGTTCGAGAGTGAATACTCGGAGCCGTTGTCGCGCAACTCACGCGTTCGAGAGTGAATACTCGCAGCCCGTTGTCGCGCAACTCACGCGTTCGAGGCTACAGGTAGCACGAATTACTTATAGCCGCAAAATGGGCGCCGAAGACGTGTGCGGGCGTTTTGGCCTGTATCTCGTCACTCTGACGACGTAGCGAGCTGGACCGCCGCAGTTTCGTAGACAACTTATAGTGGTATAACATACTAAAACTTGGTTCAAATCGGTTAAGGCAGTCGTGAGCTGTAATGACTTAGCACATTTTTTTCGGCGGTTTTTCAAAATCCTTAAGGAATTGAAAATCAGGGGTTGGGAGAATTGCTATAACTTTCGAACGGCTTGATATAGAGTCGCCATACTTACAGGTTATCATGAGGACATATCCCTCTATCGAATGCAATTAGAACGGGAAAAATCGCTTGAGAAGCAAAAAAGTCGAAAATTTACTGTACGGCGGTTTTTCAGTGCGTCATGAAAACTTTTTTTTTCATTTGTGCGTCCCTGAGCCACTCGGGGAGTGCTATCGAATGGTACCACACTTGGGTACATTTTCCACAGTAGTAACAAGATAATAGCGAACAAGCTATTTTAAAAAAGTTGAGCTGTTTTATTAATACAGAGTGGTTTGTGAGTGTTTTAAAGTGGAAGAGTGAAAGAGTGGATACTTTTGTAAAGTATTTCGAAGCCTTTCCGGTATGACGCGCTCCCGCCCGGAGTCCATTATTCATGCGCTACTTCTGACACGCTCCTTTCTGAGAGGTTCTTGCAAGGCAACATTGGGTTCGCCCGGGATTAGTTTTTTGAGCAAGACATACGCATTTCTGAGCGGTTGTTGCAGGGCAACATTGGGATCGCCCGGGATTAATTATTTTTGCAGACAAAGTTGTTCGTAAGACAAAGGTTTAAAAAAACAAAGTATTTCTTTAGGAATGACCGTTCAACAACTGCCTCAACGTAAGCTTTCAAACGGTCGAACGAATGCCGCTCTACAACGTAAGACGAGAGAGTTAGGGCCCATTTGCTGTTTGAACCTTTGGGTTACTGTATGTCGCGATATTCAAACTTTTGAGTTTCGACCAATAGAAGAACAAATGATCAGTGAGTCAAGAGCTATCCAGCAACTCAAGATCGTCTCTCTACGGCGCACGCTGAGCGAGTTAGAGCGATTCCTATGCTAAAAACGCAAGAATGTCGCTTTTCGTGGTGCGTGTTTGCGTAATTAACAAAATTTTTTAACAAAAAGAAACTTTTTAATGCCGAATGAAAGAGCACGTCGAGACCTTTTAGTTGACCTATCGCACGCCGCTCTACGACGTAAGACGAGCGTGTTAGAGCCGTTTTGCGTTTTGGACTTTCGGGTTACTGTAGCGCGCGCAATTTAAACTTTTGAATTTCGACTTTTCTTAACTGAATTATCAGTGTGCCGAAACCTATTCAACGAACTCAAGATCGTCTCTCTATGACGGAAGACGAGCGAGTTAGACAAGTTTTGCGTTTTAAACCTTCGGGTTACTGTAGCTCTCGAAATTCAAACTTTTGAGTATCGACCAATAGAAGAACAAATGATCAGTGAGTCGAGAGCTATCCAACCAACCCAAGATCGTCTCCGTACGACGCACGCTGACCTATGTAGTTAGAGCGATTTCTGCGTTAAAAACGCGAGAATGCCGCTTTTCGTGTTGCGTGTTTGCGTAATTAAGAAAATTTGTAATGCCAAACGAAAGAGCACGTCGAGACCTTTTAATTGAGCTATCGCACGCCGCTCTACGACGTAAGACGAGCGAGTTAGAGCCGTTTTCCTTTTAGACCTTCGGGTTACTGTAGCGCGCGTAATTCAAACTTTTGAATTTCGAAAACTCTTAACTGAATGATCAGTGAGTCGAGAGCTATCCATAAAGTCCAAGATCTCCTTCCTACAACTTACCAACGCCTAGATATGAGAGCGTGACGGACGGACGGACGAACGAACGTACGTACGCACGCACGAAAAGCTCTCGTAGGGGTTCGCCCGGCTAAGGCCGGGCGAAACAAGCTCCGGTATTAAAAACTTGAGTTTGTATTCTGACCGACTTTGCAATGAGTTGCGTTCTTTCTGTAGAGAGTGCGAGAGTTCATCGCCCGCATGCTCCGCTTCATGAGCCCCCGCTTCGCAAGAGGGTATTGCATAGCAATATTGATTTCGCCCGCGATTTGGCTTTTAGAGCAAGAACAGCCCTCTTTCAAGCAACGCCTTTAAAAAAGTGACAAAAAATTGTAAAAGCTTTGACAAACAATTGACAGAGCACAAAGCAGCGCACTACGAGCAATCAAACTATGTCGCACTTCTGCATGTAGCAAACAGCGATCTCAGTGTTAAAATATCGAGAATGGCGTTTTCTGCGGTGCGTGCTTGCGTTATTGAAAAATTTATTCCTGCCGCATGAAAGAGCACCCCGAGAGCTTTCACCTGACGTGTCGATTGCGACTCTACGACGTAAGACGAGCGAGTTAGAGCCGTTTTGTGCTTTTGCACTTTTGAGTTACGGTAACTCGCGAAATTCAAACTTTTGAGTTTCGACCAATGGGAGAACAAATGATCGGTGAGTCGAGAGCTATCATCCAATAAGCTCGAGATCGTCTCTCTATGGCGCAAGTTGAGCGAGTTAGAGCGAATTAGCGTCAAAATCCCGAGAATGGCGTTTTCCGCGGTGCGTGTTTGCGTAATTGAAAAAAAACTTTGTAGCCGCATGAAAGAACACGTCGAGAGCTTTCACCTGACGCGTCGATTGCCAATCTACGACGTAAGACGAGCGACCTAGAGCCGTTTTGTGCTTTTGCACCTTCGAGTTACTGTAACTCGCGAAATTCAAACTTTTGAGTTTCGACCAATGGGAGAACAAATGATCAGTGAGTCAAGAGCTATCCAACCAACCCAAGATCACGCACGCTGAGCGAGTTAGAGCGATTTCTGCGTTAAATACGCAAGAATGGCGTTTTTCGTGTTGCGTGTTTGCGTAATTAAGAAACTTTTTTTTATGCCAAGCGAAAGCGCACGTCGAGACCTTTCAGTTGACCTATCGCACGCCGCTCTACGACGTAAGACGAGCGAGTAATAGCCGTTTTTAGTTTGAACCTTCGGGTTACTGTAGCGCGCGCAATTCAAACTTTTGAATTTCGAAGTCTCTTAGCGACATTACCAGTAAGTCGAGAGCTATCCATAAAGCCCAAGATCTCCTTCCTACGACTTACCAACGCCGAGATATGAGAGCGTGACGGACGTACGTACATACGTACGGACGCACGGACGATAAGCTCTCGTAGGGGTTCGCCCAGCCGGGCGAAAAAACGCGAGAATATGGCTTTTGGTGGTGCGTGTTTGCGTAATTAAGAAACTTTTTAATGCCGAATGAAAGAGCACGTCGAGACCTTTTAGTTGACCTATGCACGCCGCTCTGCGACGTAAGACGAGCGAGTTAGAGCCGCTTTGCTGTTTGAACCTTTGAGTTACTGTAGCTCGCGAAATTCAAACTTTTGAATCTTTCTCCCCCTTAATCGCCGGTTGTCTGTCTGTCTGTCTGTCTGTCTGTCTGTCTGTCTGTCTGTCTGTCTGTCGGCCCCAATCACCCCGCCCGACTGGCCCGTCGGACCGATCCCAGCTATGGGGCGCTGCCTTGGGCCTGGCCCGGAGGCGAGCCAAAACTGGTCCGTTACGCGGGAAAGCCTACGGTAGGCGAGAAAATTCAAAATTTTGAATTTCGCTCAAGACAGTGGAGCCTCCTTGGAAAGGCGGGCGAAGCGGCTGGTATGCCGGGTGCAGGGTGTCATACTGGAATTCATTTTAATTCTAGTATAGTATAGTATAGTATGGACGACCGATTTTCAATTCTAGTGTAGTATAGTATAGTATTGCCGTTCCTTGTGAATTGTAGTATAGTACAGTACAGTATAGGCAACCATTCATGAATTGTAGTATAGTACTAGAATAGAATTCCAGTATAAAAGTCACACAAAAATTTAAAAATTGTGTCCAAATGCCAGCTTCAGTGTCCTCAATTGCTCACTTATAGGCACATTGGTTCTGTATCTAAGCCATTTACAGCAGTTTCATGCAAGTTTGCTGATAAATTGAACAATTTTGGTCAGAATACATCGGCCCACAGCCGAAATTTGCGGCGGAAATCGAAAAAATCTATACTGTAATACCATTCCAGTATGGGTTTAATTCTAGTATAGTATAGTATAGTATGAGTCAAAATTTTCGATTTCTAGTATAGTATAGTATAGTACTGGAATGCCGAAACGAATTGTAGTATAGTATAGTATGGTTATACTATACTATACTGTACTATAATACTGGAATTATTATAGTATAGTATGACACCCTGGCCGGGTGTGTAGGGTGGGCAATGTGCAACTTCACGCGCCCAGCCACGACGCTGTACGGTATACTGTAAATGAGAAAATTCGAATTTTTGAATTTCGCTCTAGACAGTGGAGCCTGCTTGGAAGGGCGGGCAAGGCGGTTGGTATCCTGGTTGTGTAGGGTGGGCAATATGCAAGTTCACGCACATGGCCACGACGCGCGCAAGCATACTGTAAGCGAGAAAATTCAAATTTTTCTGTTTCGCTTTAGACTGTGGAGATCGCATGGAAGGTATTGCGTGTAGACCAATATGACAGCAGGATAGGGTAGTAAGTGTGCAACTAAACAGAGTTCAGCACATTGGGAAAAAAATTCGCAAATGATAATTTTACATCAACAAAACTTCCTTCCACGCAAGGGGTTCGAACCAAGTATATTGTCATACAGTGAAACAAAGAAGTGAGACGGCGGCTGTCGAGCGAGGCGCGCAGCGCCGAGCGAGACGAAAAGCCTGGAGCGGGCGAGCGAAGCGAGCCCGCGCAGGGCTTTTCTCCGCGCGCGCCGAAGGCGCGCGCCCAGGCCGCTAGTGATTTCTTTAAACAGAATGATCAGTGTGCCGAAACCTATTCAACGAGCTCAAGATCGTCTCTCTACGACGGAAGACGAGCGAGTTAGAGAAGTTTTGCGTTTTGAACCTTTGGATTGCTGTAGCTCGCGCTATTCAAACTTTTGAGTTTCGACCAATAGAAGTCAGTGAGTCGAGAGCTATCCAACAAACTCAAGACCGTCTCTCTACGACGCACGCTGAGCGAGTTAGAGCGATTTCTGCGTTAAAAACGCGAGAATGTCGCTTTTCGCGCACCATGTTTGCGTAATGAAGAAAATTTTTATACTCCACAAACAAGCTGTTTTAAAAAAGTTGAGTTGTTTTATTAATACAGAGTGGTTTGTGAGCGTTTTAAGGTGGAAGAGTTAAAGAGTGGATACTTTTGTAAAGCATTTCGAAGCCTTTCCGATATGACGCGCGCCCGCCCGGAGTCCACTATTCATGCGCTACTTCTGACCCACTCCTTTCTGAGGGGTTCTTGCAAGGCGACATTGGGATCGCCCGGGATTAATTGTTTGAGCAAGGCACACGCGTTTCTGAGCGGTTCTTGCAGGGCAACATTGGGATCGCCCGGGATTATTTTTTTGAGCACGACACACGCATTTCTGAGCGGTTGTTGCAAGGCAACATTGGGATCGCCCGGGAATAATTTTTTTAGCAGACAAAGTTGTTCGTAAGGCAAGGGTTAAAAAAACAAAAGTATTTATTTAGGAATGAGTGTTCAACAACTGCCTCAACGTAAGCTTTCAAACGTTCGAACGAATGCCGCTCTACGACGGAAGATGAGCGAGTTAGAGAAGTTTTGCGTTTTGAACCTTTGGGTTACTGTAGCTCGCGATACTCAAACTTTTGAGTTCCGACCAATAGAAGAACAAATCATCCGTGAGTCAAGAGCTATCCAGAAAACTCAAGATCGTCTCTCTACGACGCACGCTGAGCGAGGTAGAGCGATTTCTGCGTTAAAAACGCAAGAATATTGCTTTTCGTGGTGCGTGTTTGCGTAATTAAGAAAACTTTAATGCCAAATGAAAGAGCGCGTCGATACCTTTTAGTTGACCTATCGCACGCCGCTCTACGACGTAAGACGAGCGAGTTAGAGCCGTTTTCCGTTTTCAACCTTTGGGTTACTGTAGCGCGCGCAATTCAAACTTTTCAATTTCGAAGTTTCTTAGCGACATTACCAGTGAGTCGAGACCTATCCGTGGAGCCCAAGATCGCCTTCCTATGACTTTCCAACGTCGAGATATGACAGTTGCGTTTTGAAACGTCAGGTTACTGTAACTCGCGAAATTCAAACTTTTAAATGTCGAAATCTAAATCGGATGAAAGAGCACGTCGATACCTTTTAGTTGACCTATCGCACGCCGCTCTACGACGTAAGACGAGCGAGTTAGAGCCGTTTTCCGTTTCCAACCTTTGGGTTACTGTAACGCGCGAAATTCAAACTTTTGAATTTCGCAACCTCTTAGCGGAATGATCAGTGAGTCTAGAGCTATCCATAAAGCCCAAGATCGCCTTCCTACGACTTACCACCGTCGAGAGCTGACATTCCCGTTTTGAAACTTTAGGTTACTGTAACTCGCGAAATTCAAACTTTTGAATTTCGAAACCTCTTAGCGCAATTCTCAGTGAGTCGAGACCTATCCATAAAGTCCAAGATCGCCTTCCTACGACTTACCAACGCCGAGATCTGAGAGCGTAACGAACGAACGGACGCACGGACGCACGGACGCACGGACGATAAGCTCTCGTAGGGGTTCGCCCGGCTGAGGCCGGGCGAAACAAGCTGTGTGTGTAAAAAGTTCAACCTATACTTTGTGTCTGTCAAATGTTGGTGAACAGTATAGCGAACTTTGTACACATCGTTAGCCGCATCTGGAGAAAGTGTCTTGAGAATGTGTACCTTAATGCCAAGTGCAGCTATCCCCACGATACGGTTGTCTGTACAGCTGATCTGAAGCTCAGTGATATCGCCGCGTTCGCTATATGTTATCGGCATGATACGACGCCGTTTATCTGATGTTTCCTACCTGTGTGAAAACGTCACATCCAACAAAAAAACTTGCCGAAAGCTTGGTGCGAGCGAATTCCTGTGTTCAGCGTACGCATTTCTGTTTCCGAGTGCAGCACATTCATCATCATCATCAATAAACAGCTGTTCTGGCCATCAGACGAAAATCTCAATTTTGACATTTATTTAAAATTTTAATTCTAAAAATCTCGAAATTGGAATTTATTAAAAATGTAAACCTGTGTCACAAATTCTTATTGGCATACGGCCTTACCATTTCCGCGTTCAAACTCGTCAAACAAGCTGTTTTAAAAAAGTTGAGTTGTTTTATTAATACAGAGTGGTTTGTGAGTGTTTTAAAGTGGAAGAGTAAAAGAGTGGATACTTTTGTAAAGTATTTCAAAGCCTTTCCGATATGACGCGCGCCCGCCCGGAGTTCACTATTCATGCGCTACTTCTGACACGCTCCTTTCTGAGAGGTTCTTGCAGGGCAACATTGGGATCGCCCGGGATTATTTTTTTTTGAGCAAGACACACGCATTTTTGAGCGGTTGTTGCTGGGCAACATTGGGATCGCCCGGGATTAATTATTTTTGCAGACAAAGTTGTTCGTAAGACAAGGGTTTAAAAAAACAAAAGTATTTCTTTAGGAATGACCGTTCAACAACTGCCTCAACGTAAGCTTTCAAACGGTCGAACGAATGCCGCTCGACAACGTAAGACGAGCGAGTTAGGGCTCATTTGCTGCTTGAACTTTTGGGTTACTGTAGTTCGCGATATTCAAACTTTTGAGTTTCGACCAATAGAAGAGCAAATGATCAGTGAGTCAAGAGCTATGCAGCAACTCAAGATCGTCTCTCTACGACGCACGCTGAGCGAGTTAGAGCGATTCCTATGCTAAAAACGCAAGAATGTCGCTTTTCGTGGTGCGTGTTTGCGTAATTAACAAAATTTTTAACGCCAAGCGGAAGAGCACGTCGAGACCTTTTAGTTGACCTATCGCACGCCGCTCTACGACGTAAGACGAGCGTGTTAGAGCCGTTTTGCGTTTTGGACCTTCGGGTTACTGTAGCGCGCGCAATTCAAACTTTTGAATTTCGACTTCTCTTAACGGAATTATCAGTGTGCCGAAACCTATTCAGCGAACTAAAGATCGTCTCTCTATGACGAAAGACGAGCGAGTTAGATAAGTCTTGCGTTTTAAACCTTTGGGTTACTGTAGCTCCCGAAATTCAAACTTTTGAGTTTCGACCAATAGAAGAACAAATGATCAGTGAGTCGAGAGCTATCCAACCAACCCAAGATCGTCTCCGTACGACGCACGCTGAGCGAGTTAGAGCGATTTCTGCGTTAAAAAACGCAAGAATGTCGCTTTTCGTGTTGCGTGTTTACGTAATTAAGAAAAGTTTTATGCCGCACGAAAGAGCACGTCGAGACCTTTTAGTTGACCTATCGCGCGCCGCTCTACGACGTAAGACGAGCGAGTTACAGCCGTTTTCCGTTTTGACCTTCGGGTTACTGTAGCGCGCGCAATTCAAACTTTTGAATTTCGAAGTCTCTTAGCGACATTACCAGTGAGTCGAGAGCTTTCCGTAGAGCCCAAGATCTCCTTCCTACGACTTTCCAACGCCGAGATCTGAGAGCGTTACGAACGGACGAACGGACGGACGCACGAACGCACGATAAGCTCTCGTAGGGGTTCGCCCGGCTGAGGCCGGGCGAAAAAAACGACGTTCTATTTTTGTTGATTTATGAAATTTTGAAAAATAATCACGTATTTCTATTAAATTCCATATTTGCAAAAAATTTCTCTTGCATTACAAATTATCCGCAGTCCATGCTCCTTCCATTTCTGAAGAAATTTCGCCTCTATATCATCAGGTGAAAAAGTCGATTTTCGACATTTCCATATTTTGATTGAAAATATCTCGAAATTGCAATTTTTAAGAACTGCAAAACTATGTCACAAATCCTTATTGGCATACGACCTTTCCATTTCTGCATTCACATTCGTCAATAAATGACGTTGTATTTTAGTCAATTTATGCAATTTTGACAAATAATCGCGTATTTCTATTAAATTCCACATTTGCAAAAAATTCTTTTGAGTTACAAATTGTCCACGGCCTATACTCTTTCCATTTCTGAAGAAATTTCGCCGCTAGCTCATCAGGCAGAAAAGTCGATTTTCGACATTTTCGAATTTTAATTGCGAATATCTCGAAAATGCGAAATTAGCAACAGAAACGGACATCGGATCCGTACTCAGCGACCTCGACTCTACTTGACCACATATGCCACATGTGTTACTTCGGTGGGACGGAAACACACACACACACACATCGTCATCCGTATATATACACCTCGCCGCGCTGAGGCGCGGCGAAACAAGCTGTGTGTGTAAAAAGTTCAACCTATACTTTGTGTCTGTCAAATTCTGGTGAACAGTATAGTGAACTTTGTACACATCGTTAGCCGCATCTGGAGAAAGTGTCTTGAGAATGTGTACCTTAATGCCAAGTGCAGCTATCCCCACGATACGGTTGTCTGTACAGCTGATCTGAAGCTCAGTGATATCGCCGCGTTCGCTATATGTTATCGGCATGATACGACGCCGTTTATCTGATGTTTCCTACCTGTGTGAAAACGTCACATCCAACAAAAAAACTTGCCAAAAGATTGGTGCGAGCGAATTCCTGTGTTCAGCGTACGCATTTCTGTTTCCGAGTGCACATTCATCAATAAACAGCTGTTCTGGCCATCAGGAGAAAATCTCGATTTTGACATTTTTTTTAAATTTTAATTCTAAATATCTCGAAATTGGAATTTATTAAAACTGTAAAACTATGTCATAAATTCTTATTGGCATACGGCCTTACCATTTCTGCGTTCAAATTCGTCAAAAAACAACGTTCTGTTTTGTTGATTTATGGAATTTTGAAAAATAATCACGTATTTCTATTAAATTCCATATTTGCAAAAAAATTTTCTTGCGTTGCAAATTATCCGCAGTCTATACTCGTTCCATTTCTGAAGAAATTTCGCCGCTATATCATCAGGTGAAAAATTCGATTTTCGACATTTCCATATTTTGATTGAAAATATCTCGAAATTGCAATTTTTAAAAACTGTAAAACTATGTCACAAATTCTTATTGGCATACGGCCTTACCATTTCTACATTCAGATTCGTCAATAAATGACGTTGTATTTTAGTCAATTTTTGCAATTTTGACAAATAATCGCGTATTTCTATTAAATTCCACGTTTGCAAAAAATTTCTTTTGTGTTACAAATTATCCGCGGTCCATGCTCCTTCCATTTCCGAAGAAATTTCGCGGCTAGCGCATCAGACGAAAAAGTCGATTTTCGACATTTTAGAATTTCAATTGCAAATATCTCGAAAATGCGAAATTAGCAACAGAAACGGACATCGGATCCGTACTCAGCGACATCGACTCTACTTGACCACATATGTCAATGACTTTACTTCGGTGCGACGGAAACACACACACACACACACACAGACACACACACAGACACACACACACACACACATTGTCAACCGTATATATACACCTCGCCGCGCTGAGGCGCGGCGAAAAAAGTGTGGAGTATATAGCGATTGTGCGCGAAACGCAGAAACTTTGAGTCAACGGCGTTCGCGCGTACAGCGGCCGACTTGCAAACGGTCTTTTGCGTTGGGTAGGCCTAGTGGGTGGGCAACCTGCACGACATATGGGGTCACGCTCCGGGACCCCGTTGGCGAGAAATTCAAAAATTTAAATTTTCAAAGTACTGAAAAATGGGTTAAACAAGGTAGAACTCGAAAAAGTTGCATATAATGGTATATACTATCTTTTGATATGTTGTAGTGCTCGATAGGGCCGAGGGTGGAAACAATGAATTGGATCGCTGCGGGACCCATTTTGGCGCCAAATTTGAAAAATTCGTGATTTTTGGCCCCGGGTCGACTTTGGCGGGCTGCTGTGCGAACTAGGTAGCAGCTAGAGCGGCGAGCCCACTCTTGTTGCTCCTTCCCAGATGTCCTCTATCGAATGAGCCATGAACGGAGAAAATCGGGCGAAACACAAAAAACTTTCTTACACTGCGACTTTTTCGACTCCGGGGTCGAAAATTGCGATTTTCGCATTTCGGCGTCTATAGCGCTCGAATGCGTTGGCGAATCGTTCCAAAAGTGGTTTCAAACGATTCTGCGCTTAAATCTGGCCCAGAAAAGTATTTTTGAAAAATTTGCAGAGCTACAGTATCCCTGCCGCATCGGTTTGAATTTTGGGCGTCGGGTCGACTTTGCCAATATTATGCTCGATTTCGGGGTTTTCGGGGGCGCTGATTACGAATTCGGCTCGTTTATCGTTTAGATGATGTTTGAACGTACCTATGACGAAATCACATGCTACCGTACCCCAACTGCAGAATTTCGTTTCTGCGAGTTCATAGGAAGACAGGGGTGTTGTATGTTGATTCTGGGGTATTGTGGGATGTAGATCACGAATTCGGCATTAGTTTTCTGATTGGGAGTGCCAGGAGGCCAGAACAGCATATGAGTCACCTTGTGTAGGAGTTCAAATTTGTGGAGTATACTGCGTCCCCAGGACGACTTGCCTGGTTAATGCCAAACGAAAGAGCAAGTCGAGACCTTTTAGTTGACCTGTCGCACGTCGCTCTCCGACGCAAGACGAGCGAGTTAGAGCCGTTTTGCGTTTTGGACTTTCGGGTTACTGTAGCGCGCGCAATTCAAACTTTTGAATTTCGAAGTCTCCTGCAGCATTACCAGTGAGTCGAGGCCTTTCCGTAGATCCCAAGGTCGCCTTTCTACGACTTTCCAACGCTGAGATCTGAAAGCGTGACGGACGTACGTACGTACGGACGAAGAGCTCTCGTAGGTAGGGGTTCGCCCGGCCGGGCGAAAAAAGTCGATTTTAGAAATTTTTGCATTTAAATTGTGAATAGGTATCTCGAAAACGCAAAGTTGGCAACGGAAACGGATATCAGAGCCTCTACTCAGCGACCTCGACTTTACTTCACCAAAAACTGTATGTCACACATGTATTTTACTTCGGTGCCACGAACGGACGGGCTGACGGACACGCAGACAGACATCGTCAACCGTAAATAGAAGTGTTGCTGCCCTTCCGCCTATTAGCGCGTGGGGAGGCGCCGTGACAGAAGCTCCTCCGCATCATGCGCGCTGCCAAGCAGAGCAGTAGAGGAGATCTCGTGATGTGCGCCGGGCAAATGTGATGCGCGATCGCTTGATGGGCTAGCCCAACAAGGTATCCCCTGTTGGACTTGGCCAATCCCGGATTGGGTTGAATCCCCGTTGACCTACGACATTACGCTTACTTTCTGCATTTCTCCAAAAACCGCAAAATGCGGAGCGGATTGTCCAGAATCCGCATTGGAAAG
>JASAMZ010014151.1:0-15028 GCA_030248115.1 Linhomoeus sp. GSCO2_2 | reverse complement strand
GGTTGACAAACAAATGGCAGGTTGATCGTTTCACTTGGTTTTAAAGGTGGCTGGGTGCATGTGATAAAAGATTGCGCATGCTACCAGTCGAGATGGAGTTTGGATAGGGTTAAACTACAGGCAGGCTGTGTCTTTTTCACGCGCATTTCCAACCAGCAGTGTCTTTTTCAACATGTGTCTTTTTCAACGCGTGTCTTTTTCAACACGTGTCTTTTTCAACACGTGTCTTTTTCAACCCTTGTCTTTTTCAAACGCAACCCAGTTACATACTAAACGCTTAGTTCCCCCGAAATCCTGCAGTTACATACTAAACGTTTTGTTCCCTGGAAATCCTACAGTTACATACTAAACGTTTAGTTCCCCTGAAATCCTGCAGTTACATACTAAACGTTTTGTTCCCCCGAAATCCTGCAGTTACATACTAAATGCTTATTTCCCCCGAAATCCTGCAGTTACATACTAAACGTTTAGTTCCCCCGAAATCCTGCAGTTACATACTAAACGTTAGTTCCCCCGAAATCCTGCAGTTACATACTAAACATTTAGTTCCCCCGAAATCCTGCACTTATGTACTAAACTTTTAGTTCCCCCGAAATCCTGCAGTTTTTACATACTAAACGTTTGGTTCCCCCGAAATCCTGCAGTTACACACTAAACGTTTAGTTCCCCCGAAATCCTGCAGTTACATACTAAACGTTTAGTTTCCCCAAAATCCTGCAGTTACGTACTAAACGTTTAGTTCCCCCAAAACCCTGCAGTTACATACTAAACGTTTAGTTCCCCCGAAATCCTGCAGTTACATACTAAACGCTTAGTTCCCCCGAAATCCTGCAGTTACATACTAAACGTTTTGTTCACCGGAAATTAGTTCCCCCGAAATCCTGCAGTTACATACTAAACGTTTAGTTCCCCTGAAATCCTGCACTTATGTACTAAACGTTTAGTTCCCCCGAAATCCTGCAGTTTTTACATACTAAACGTTTAGTTCCCCTGAAATCCTGCAGTTACATACTAAACGTTTAGTTCCCCCGAAATCCTGCAGTTACATACTAAACGCTTAGTTCCCCCGAAATCCTGCAGTTACATACTAAACGTTTTGTTCCCCGGAAATCCTGCAGTTACATACTAAACGTTTAGTTCCCCTGAAATCCTGCAGTTACATACTAAACGTTTTGTTCCCCCGAAATCCTGCAGTTACATACTAAAGGATTAGTTCCCCCGAAATCCTGCAGTTACATACTAAACGTTTTGTTCCCCCGAAATCCTGCAGTTACATACTAAACGTTTTGTTCCCCCGAAATCCTGCAGTTACATACTAAACGTTTTGTTCCCCCGAAATCCTGCAGTTACATACTAAACTCTTAGTTCCCCTGAAATCCTGCAGTTACATACTAAACGTTTAGTTCCCCCGAAATCCTGCAGTTACATACTAAACGTTAGTTCCCCCGAAATCCTGCAGTTACATACTAAACGCTTAGTTCCCCCGAAATCCTGCAGTTACATACTAAACGTTTTGTTCCCCGGAAATCCTGCAGTTACATACTAAACGTTTAGTTCCCCTGAAATCCTGCAGTTACATACTAAACGTTTTGTTCCCCCGAAATCCTGCAGTTACATACTAAACGCTTAGTTCCCCCGAAATCCTGCAGTTACATACTAAACGTTTAGTTCCCCCGAAATCCTGCAGTTACATACTAAACGTTAGTTCCCCCGAAATCCTGCAGTTACATACTAAACGCTTAGTTCCCCCGAAATCCTGCACTTATGTACTAAACGTTTAGTTCCCCCGAAATCCTGCAGTTTTTACATACTAAACGTTTAGTTCCCCCGAAATCCTGCAGTTACACACTAAACGTTTAGTTCCCCCGAAATCCTGCAGTTACATACTAAACGTTTAGTTTCCCCAAAATCCTGCAGTTACGTACTAAACATTTAGTTCCCCCGAAATCCTGCAGTTACATACTAAACGCTTAGTTCCCCCGAAATCCTGCAGTTACATACTAAACGTTTTGTTACCCTGAAATCCTGCAGTTACATACTAAACGTTTAGTTCCCCCCGAAATCCTGCAGTTACATACTAAACGTTAGTTCCTCCGATATCCTGCATTTAAATACTAAAAGCTTAGTTACCCCGAAATCCTGCAGTTACATACTAAACGTTTTGTTCCCCGGAAATCCTGCAGTTACATACTAAACGTTTAGTTCCCCTGAAATCCTGCAGTTACATACTAAACGTTTTGTTCCCCCGAAATCCTGCAGTTACATACGAAACGCCTTGCTCCCCCGGAATCTGCACTTATGTACTAAACGTTTAGTTCCCCCGAAATCCTGCAGTTTTTACATACTAAACGTTTATTTCCCCCGAAATCCTGCAGTTACACACTAAACGATTAGTTCCCCCGAAATCCTGCAGTTACATACTCAACGTTAAGTTTCCCCAAAATCCTGCAGTTACGTACTACACGTTTAGTTCCCCCAAAACCCTTCAGTTACATACTAAACGTTTAGTTCCCCCGAAATCCTGCAGTTACATACTAAACGCTTAGTTCCCCCGAAATCCTGCAGTTACATACTAAACGTTTTGTTCCCCGGAAATCCTGCAGTTACATACTAACATACTAAACGTTTTGTTCCCCCGAAATCCTGCAGTTACATACTAAACGCTTAGTTCCCCCGAAATCCTGCAGTTACATACTATACGTTTAGTTCCCCCGAAATCCTGCAGTTAAATACTAAATGTTAGTTCCCCCGAAATCCTGCAGTTACATACTAAACGTTTAGTTCCCCCGAAATCCTGCACTTATGTACTAAACGTTTAGTTCCCCCGAAATCCTGCAGTTTTTACATACTAAACGTTTAGTTCCCCCGAAATCCTGCAGTTACACACTAAACGTTTAGTTCCCCCGAAATCCTGCAGTTACATACTAAACGTTTAGTTTCCCCAAAATCCTGCAGTTACGTACTAAACATTTAGTTCCCCCAAAACCCTGCAGTTACATACTAAACGTTTAGTTCCCCCGAAATCCTGCAGTTACATACTAAACGCTTAGTTCCCCCGAAATCCTGCAGTTACATACTAAATGTTTAGTTCCCCCAAAATCCTGCAGTTACATACTAAACGTTTAGTTCCCCAGAAAACCTGTGGTTACATACTAAACGTTTAGTTCCCCCAAAATCCTGCTGTTACATACTAGTCGTTTAGTTCCCCCAAAATCCTGCAGTTACATACTAAATGTTTAGTTCCCCCGAAATCCTGCAGTTACATACTAAACGTTTAGTTCCCCCAAAATTGTGCAGTTACATACTAAACGTTTAGTTCCCCCAAAATCCTGCAGTTATATACTAAACGTTTAGTTCCCCCGAAATCCTGCAGTTACATACTAAACGTTTAGTTCCCCCGAAATCCTGCAGTTACATACTAAACGTTTAGTTCCCCCAAAATCCTGCAGTTACATACTAAACGTTTAGTTCCCCCAAAATCCTGCAGTTACATACTAAACGTTTAGTTCCCCCAAAATCCTGCAGTTACATACTAAACGTTTAGTTCCCCCGAAATCCTGCAGTTACATACTAAACGTTTAGTTCCCCCAAAATCCTGCAGTTACATACTAAACGTTTAGTCCCCCCAAAATCCTGCAGTTACATACTAAACGTTTAGTTCCCCCAAAATCGTGCAGTTACATACTAAACGTTTAGTTCCCCCGAAATCCTGCAGTTACATACTAAACGTTTAGTTCCCCCAAAATCCTGCAGTTACATACTAAACATTTAGTTCCCGCGAAATCCTTGCAGTTACTAAACGTTTAGTTATCCAGAACTCATTGCAGTTACTAAACGTTTAGTTTCCCAGAATTTCTTGCAGTTACTAAACGTTTAGTTCCCCAGAACTCGTTGCAGTTACTAAAGGTTTAGTTCCCCAGAACTGCAGACTATGTACACACTTTACCTACATGTACATGCTTGCAGGAGTTAGCAAGACAGCATCTTCTCCAGAAGGATCGGAAGCTTTCGATCTCCGGTTCCTTCAACGGCAGCAGCAGCGGCAACGCTTGCGTTGTTACCTTCAAGGTCGCCTACGAGCGCATCACCAACGAGAGAGTCTCAGTCATCATCCACAGTGAGATCGCAGTGAAGGCGATAGAGCGTGACCAGGTGGTGCGACATTGGCTTTTTCAGTCGAGGAAGGACGCAACTTCCCTGCCTTGGACGCCAACGGCCTCTGCGACCCTTACATTCGCGTGGAGCTCTTTCCACGTTCCCTGTTCCCCAGTGCAGACTACCCGGCGAAGACGACCAAGATCAAACTGCAAACGCGCCACGCTGTTTTCAGGGAGACCTTCCAGTTGTGAGTCGTCGCGTGTGAGCACACTCCGTTGCTATGTACCTTAGTTTACGCTCGATATATGTACTTGCGCTGTGCACCTTCCTTCTCCGTGATTTTGTACTCCGTTGTCTTACCAGCGACCTGCCCGAGTCCGACTTCTTCACCAACGGCGCTGTGTTGTGTTTGACGGGTTTGGATCATGACCTGATGAGCGCCAACGACCTGGCCGGTCAAGCCTATCTCCACTTGGCCAAGATCGAGCGCATCGGCAGCGCCACCGCCTTCACCGACCACGCAGCTTTCGTCCGCTCCGTCAAGTCCACCTTCGTCTGCCTTCAGATGCCCGTCGAGCCGGCCAGCGCCCCATACTCAGTCGGCAGCGCTTCCTTTCCAACTCGCAGTGCCCGTGAAGTGGTGTTTGCGACGTTAGCTCACTTCAGATTCTCCACAAGCGAGCCAACTTCAGCGATCCGCTGGCCAAGACCTTTGTGGAGTACCAGAGATTCTTGGTTCGCTTTCGCTCTCTGCCGTCGGAAGCGCAAGACGTCCACGAGACAGCCTACTGCCACCACAACCGTTTGGCTCAGTTCTACTACCGTACTATCGACAGTGTTGCCGAGAGAATGAGCCAAAATAGTGCTACCAGTGTATGACGTGCTGTGTCGATGAACTTTGTCGTACACCATCTGGTGAAACGGGAATGTAGGGATATCATTCACTGCGCAATGATTGCATATGTACGTACAGATGAACATACATGCCACAGGTGAGATGAAACGTGGAATGGGGCTGCTCTATTTGTTGAGGCACTTGCCTCGCTTGTGTTGCTGGTTTTCATATTGTTTGCTCTTTCGTCTTCCCATCAGGAAAATCAGCTGTTGTTCCCGTAGCGGAGCTGCCTGAAGACACCTCTTTCGTCGACATTTTCGTGCGCATTTGTCCAGCCTCTTTCATTTCATCCGACGATTTGTACGCCTTGTTCCAGCTCCAGTCGATCTCGTCACCCATTGGAGGCGGTCGACTTTTTCGCTTGCTCAAATCCTTCAACGACGCGTAGGTGCATACATTACATGCATACCGTGTGTTTCGAAAGTCCAGCACCCCCCCGACATCCACAGCAAGCTGTAGGAAAGCTAGAAGGATGAAACTTGGAGATATGTTAGCCCAATGTGTTGACACATCTGACTCCAAATTTCAGCGCACTAGGCCCATTCACGCGGGAATGGGAGCTTGAAATGCGAAGTTGGTCACAAACGCCTTCCTTCGTGGAGGAGGTGCCCCAGCAGCAGGAGCCGCCGGCGGCTCCCCGAGATGCGACCCGGCGAATCAAATATGAATCGTTTTTTCTCGAGCATGTGACAAGCTATGATGTTCGTTCAAACAACATTCGAAAGCACCATTTCTTCTCTTAATAGTGGTGCAAGTCGCATCAGGATAGGTGCGACACAGAACAAGTTGTGATTGCTACAAGACATTGGGTCTACAGGAAATTGGCAAGTTTTGCGTTTCAAGCTCCCATTCCCGCGTGAATGGGTCTAAGGTGCTGAAATTTGGAGACAGATGTATCAACACATTGGACTAACATATCTCCAAGTTTCATCCTTCTAGCTTTCCTACAGCTTGCTGTGGATGGGGTGGCTGGACTTTCGAAACACCCGGTACCTAGGTGCACGTACATAGAACGCTGATCAGATAGTCAGGAAGGACACGCACTGACGATATACGAGTGCAACTGCTTACACTCGCTTCGTCGGCGAGTTGACAGAGGCGCAGCTCAGAAACTGGGGGCAAGCAGCCGATCAGATCCTCCATTTCCTTCTCGACCACGTTCCAACTTCTCCGCAGATCTGCGTTCTTCCCTGGCGATGGCTTATTGCTTTTTGACTGGCCTGTCGGCTGAGAGACGGATCCATGAGGTGATCCTGAGACTGAAGTAGATGACAAAGCTGCCACTTCCTCTTTGCTGTCGTCATCGCAAATTGGAGGGGAAACACGCGACTCAGACACGCTCATCTCTGTGTTGGCTGATTTCTTTTCGTGCGTCTTTCTAGGGCAGATGCCTTGCAGCAATGAACAGAAGGCAGCTTTAGCAGCCTGAAAACTTTGGCGTCCTGTGTATACGTTCCGAAACGCTCTGGCTGGCTATGTACTGGAAAAGCTGGGCTAGCACGAGAAGAACCGGCTTGTTGCCGACGTCTGCCTAGCGGCCGTTTCGCGAATGCGGTTGTCCTAACACGTGTAGGGTAAGCCTTCGAATTCTGGCTAGACGCGATGTTCTATCCTCAACTCAACTGATGTGTCAGCAAATATCGATGGCGTCTTCAGCCAAGGAATATTCAATGCTATGCTACCAATTTGCAGCACTGCCATACTCTGCCGCCGACTTGCAGTCTTCATAATGTAATGTACACCATACATAGGTGTATTCAAACATAGGTGTATTCATACATGTGACGTTTTACATACATACATTCGGTCTTACATATAGGTCTTACGTATGTACACTTACAAGGTACATAGGCGGCTCATTCGCGACAAAACTGTGCGGGAGCGTCGTAAGATCTGCCACAAGACGTACACTATGTCTGTACCTTTGTGAGCTACATACATTTGTTCATGTTCGACGCGGCATTTACTGCCTCCGTCTAATTCAAGCTCCCTTACACACGCACACATCGTGTATGTTGGGATTCCCATGGATCAAGTGTTTATGCTAACATCACGAAGACAGAGCATAACATCCAGTTGCTGCAATCACTGAAATGGAGGACAAAGGACAACGCTACCCGCGTCGCGACACACCGAGTTGCACGTCCATCTCCATGTATCTGCACAGGATACTGTGCAGCACCTGCTCAAATTTATTGCATTGAAAACGGGCACGATTATCAAATGTCCTTTTCCACGGTCACTGTCACAGCGACGGCGACTTGGCCTTCCTCCCCGCTGCGTGCTTTTCTCTCTGCGTCTTCTAGAAAGTCAATCAGTATGGAACGGTACATGTGTACACATGTCGAGGGAAGTTGCGTGCGGCCGATTAACCGAATTGGCACCGCGTGGAAGTCTCACTCAAAGCCCCCAAATGCCGCGAAGGCTCCCTAATTACGTATACCCTGTTTAGATTATACATACTTGCAACATGGCGATTTGCCATGTGTATGTACCTTTCACGGCTCTCTCCTTCCAGGCCAGTTTGTTCTCTTGCATGTGTTGCAGCCAAGGTTGGGGCAGCCGGAGGCGACCGGACGAATCGCGCCGAGGAAGACGCCGACAGCTGGCCAGCGAACTTCGCCGTCTGAACCACCTATGCAGTTCCAACAGAGTTGTGCAGTGCATGGGAAGAGTAAGTGACAGTAACAGTGGTGCGCACATGGCCAGAGAGTCCGCGGGCAGTGGAGGATTCAGCTGTTCCAGAGCGACTGGGCCGGCGGCAGGCGAGGGCGCCACCAGAGGATCGACCAGCTTGTAGAGCATCTCGCCCACCAACGTCATAGTCGGATCCACGATGAAGTCGATGAAGCCTGAACGGAGGACAACTGGCCTCGCTGGCTATTGGCACTCCTTCTCAGTTGGGGCAACGTCGATGGACGAGAGAGATGGCAGCGCGGTGAGGGCCGCGACTCACCGATTTGCGACTCCGCAACGTGCGTAGCGGTGCGATCGCAAAGGGGTGAGATGGGCAGGCCCATTTGTCGCTCGAGATCGCCCTGGCGGAAGAACTCCTCCAGAAGACGTTGCGTCCATTGCTCATGCAGGTAGAAGGGCTTGGAAGGGTGCGAGATGTCGCAGGCGTGCACCAGCAGGCAGAGCGCCTTCGTCTTCTCCAACCTGTCAGCGAGAGAAGAGTGACTCAGGAAAAGATCTCCAGCACTATTTCGCTTCCGACTCACTCCTCTGTCGTCGCGATGATCGCTTTGGTCGTTTTCAACTGCACGAAGTGACTCGACATGTCCGTCGATAGCACCATCTCGATCACAAGGCGCCGAAACTCTCTGAGCAACGACTCGGGTAGAACCATCCAAAAACAAGGGCCGTAAGAAGTAAGAGTGCCGCTCCCACTTGTGCTCGTCTCTCGTCAAGCCGGAAATGAGGTTCATGTCTGAGGCGTCGTCCCTCATCATGCGGAAGCAGCGACTGATATGGTGGCTCTCGAGCACGTTGCGGTCATTGTACAGCAGGGCGAACTCGCTCCTGCGAAGTCCCGATATCGCTAAGCATCGTCACAGACACATGTGCGTCTATATTGCACATGTACCCCGACTGGACGTGGAAGTTGTTGGTGTGGCCCGTATGCTCGAAGTCGTGGATGAGAGCGGAGAAAATCATTGCGAAGATCTCCAAATCGCTCATGCAGTTCTGAAGGGGGCGACGCTGCCATCGCGTACCCAGATATGTAGGTACATCGGTTGTTGACGTTCTAGGTATGATACCTTCTGCTGACTTGTATGTAGCAATGCCGCATCTGTGGCTTACGGTAGTATCAGTCCATCTAATACCTTTACATGCACCTACCTAGCGTGGCGGTCTGTGTAATTGCAGAAATCTTTAGGCGCTCACGGCTAATCCCGTCTGCGATATCATCCAGTGTACGGTGTGCGTCACATCGGCAGCATGGATGAGGTTGTGATAGGGGTTGGAGTGCTTAGTATAGCCAGTCTCCAGCGCCGCCAGATACCTCTCTAGCACCTGAGAAGAAATCTGAAGACCGAGAAGGGGGTTCGTTTGGCCGTCGTGGTTTGAGAATGCTCGACGGTCAGTGTCACAGTTTCACAGGCGAGATCGACTCACGTGGAATCGGTCGAGGAAGCCGTATTTGTTGAAGAGATTCAGGCCGACGTACTTGAGAGCGTGGTCGCCACTCACCGAATTCAGCTTGTATGGATCGAAATCCCAACAGTCGTCCCGCTGTAAGAGCTTTCTGTCGGACAGGGAAAAGCGACGGCCAAACAATCTGTGAGTAAGCGAGTAGCTAACCCGGAAGAGCAGCGCCACCTCCTCCGGAATGAACGCCGCCGACGTCTGACTTCTCCTATACAGCCTGGAAGCCAGGCAAACAAACGATTAGCGTCCTCTCAGCACAATTTGTGCTCATCAATCGCGCCCCCTTACTTGTCGAAGAAGATGCCGGTGCGAATGGCGTGCGCCACCGACTTGAACTTGGGCTTGCGTCTCTGGACGTTGATGGCCTGCTGCGTGAAGGTGGTGGCCAGCCACTCGCGCACTTCCTCTGGAACTGCTTCCGGCGTCAGTTCCGCCAGATCGTTGTCCACCTCCGGCTCGGCCAGTGGACTGATTCCGCGCAGCCGTCTCACATTGCTGGCAAACGTGGGTACATACCGTAAATACTCTAATAAGCCCCCGGGGGGCTTATATTTTCAACGTCCTTCTAGGAGGGGGTACTATTGGAGGGTGGGGGCTTATTCGAGAGAGAGGGCTTATTAATTCAACCCCCCCTTCCTGTAACCATATTTACACAAATTGTACTAATGGCGTACCAAGTGCACCTTCTATGCACGAAATATTCTTAACAGGCCACGTACTAGAGGCATATTTATTACTTGTAGTAGTTGTAGTAGTACTATAGTGCAGTATACACGCACACAGTGCACCCTATGGTACACATACAGGTAGTGTAATACATGGGGGAGGGGGTACTATTGGAGGCGGGGGGCTAATTATTTCAACCTCCCTATAGAGGAGGGGGTACTATTGGAGGGTGGGGGCTTATTCGAGGGGGAGGGCTTATTAGAGTATTTACGGTATGTACACATTGTACATACTTTGTAGTTGCGCTCAGCTACGGTTCTCTTCCTGTGACGGCCATGTGTATGTACCTGCTGTGCCCTCGGTGGGCGCTCGCCAAGGCGGACACGGCGTATTCTATGTCCTTCCTGAGATCGTCGACTCGAATGCCGCCGTGGTTGAGCTGCTGGAGAATGTGGTTGAGCCTGCATAGGTTGGGAAAATTGTTATTGTTTGTGTAACTGCAGGCAAGTATGAAAGAGTAGAACAGGCGCTTTCGGTTGGCTATTGCCGTGACCAATTACTGCGCATGCATTGCGTTTGATGTTGCGCACCTTTGCTGAACCTGCTGGATAGTCTGCTGCTGAATCGACCCATTGGCGCCCGATGTGGACGGACCGACGTCGTGGAGCGTCGTGGGCCTGTCTAGCTGCAGGTCCGCGTGGAGCGAGTTCTGCTGCAGCTCGCGAGAGCACTTCGGCGCGCTGAAGGGCCCATTCTGGGCGACGGGCATCTTTCTCTCAGGCCGACTGTTGCTGCCGCCCTGGCGCGTGGTCGTGGCTGTAGTAGTAGTGGTAGTGGAGGAAGAAGAGGTGGTCAGGGCGGATGCGTCGACGGCCGTGTTCTTCTTGTAGACGGTGACCGGCGACTCATCGCGGCTGCGGTCAACTGAACAGCAGAGCTGACGCATTCGCTTCCAGTGCGACGACGACGGGGAGGAAGGGACGGCCGGAATGCGGAAGGCCGTGCCGGCTGCCATGGAGAGTTATTGTTAGGTGGGACGTGGTGCTCGGCTCGTGTCTTGGCATGAGATGTGTGTATACCGAGGGGCTCACAAGACTCGGCTCAAGCTGGGGACGAAGCCGGCTCCTCTCATCGCCAATCGATCGCGGAATCGAGTTACTTCAAGATGCCCACATTCTCTAGAAGCACTGTCACACAGATCCCACTCGTTCGGCCTCATCATAGCAGCAAACACCGAAGCGCGCCGTCCACGAATCAAGGGCGGAAGCCACCGCTCCCTCTCCTAGCGCCAACTGCCGAGAAAGTGTGCCTTGTTTACGGCCGCCTGTGCCGGCGCGGGCGGCGCCAGATTCATGATTGCCTCATATCCGTCATACTGCCCAGCGTGACCTCTTACGAATAGAATGCCACCAACACAACCACCCTTAGCAGATGCAATGACGCACACACATACATACATACATGCATACACACACACAAAAGCAACTCTGTGCGGCAGAAAAGGTGGCGCCGTCGACTGCCCCCAATCCGTCCATTACTCAAAATCAACCGGCCCATTCAGCAGTGCTTCCGCCCCGCAGTCAAGAAAGTTTCGCTTTTGCTTTCTCTGGCTGTCGTCAACAGCTCGTGCCAAGCGGCTTCCTCTCCGCTTGCTCGATCAACAATACGGGAATTAAGCATCGCCATTCCAAGCGTCCCCCCGTGGAAAACAACATACATAGTGGGTGGGTTTTCTACCCTGAGCGCAGAGTATGTACATGATGGTGACGTGCTTTGAATTGGTTGGGAGAGTGAGTGGGTGAGGGAGAGGTTCGTTCAGTGAGACACACAAGGTCGAAGAGACGCACAGAGCTGAGGTCGTTGTTGGACGGCGCCGTAGTCGGAGTCGGCGCGTCCGCCGCTAGCCTTCTTCTTGAGCGGCTCGTAGCTAGGCGTCAGGCAGGAGAGCGCCAAACGAAACAACTCCAAGCAGCGGCACATGCTGCCGCCGCCACTGTCGTCGCCGTTCCCTCGGTCGGCAGACGTCTCCTGCGGCCTCGGGCCGTTCGTCTCGCAGGAGTGGCGTCGGCTCAGCACTTCTCCCTCCTGCTGATCGGCTGGGAAAATAACGGACCGCTCGAGAGTACCTCTAAGGCAGCGATCAACGACCAAGCTGTCTGTGGATTTCAGTAGAATCTTTCGACAAAATGATCTATGTACGAACGGGCCAAACAGTTCACTAAGGTGCGACACAGCGAAACTTGGCGCGACATATCTATGTACATACGGATACCTGCATACGCAAAATCGTATGGCGAAAACAAGGCTATAACGCGGGCGTAATGCGCCTGTTTACAGACTTCCGCTTCTTTTACTGTGAGAGATCCACATGAACTTCGGAAGGGCTGTGTTTTGATTTGGCCGCGAGAACGGCGCAGGCAAATCCTTGGGAACTAGGAATTGCCTGAGGCGAGCGAGGAGCAGCGACGTACATACTTGCCACCTGATAATTAGGCTAGCCGGAGCCAGCTTATAAACGTCAGCGACAAATCTTTTCGCTAGGCAGCATCTGAATGGCGGCGGGGAGAGCCGTAACGGTCTGTGCAGTCAGCTCAGACGCTTCGTAGGGAGGCGAGTGAGAGAGGAGGAGGGCCGTTGGGGTGGGAGGGGGGGGGGGGAATAGTGAGCGACTGAGCAATACTTGACCGATTTAAAGGCACCTGTGCATGAGAAGTCATCTCGTTAAAACCGTATGTTCTACTGAGACGGCTTGACCACCGTCGGTAGGCTTGACGATTATTGAACGGCCCGGAGTTTGAGAGCAGCGGCACATTGTACGTAACGACGAGACTAGATGGCGCGGCGCTCAGAGCGACCGTCGGCCGCGATTTTGTCATAGGCATATAACTAAGCAAAGTGCCGACGTGTGGCAATTCCATCGAGAATTACACTTGGACCTCTCTGCCAGAAAGAAAACGCAATTCGGTGGGATCGTCGGTTGCTTTCAGAACGCGACGATGGAGCGGCCAAAGCCCGTCCTTCGTACTCTCAAGGGAGGGTGCGCCCTAGTTCCATGCATCTCCGAGCTGCTCGACATCGCCGCCTGTCTGCGGCGAAAATTGAGGGGGCCCAACAAATACATTTAGCGAAGTGCTGCTGCTGACAAAACCAATAGCGCGGCCGCGAGAGTCGGTGTCGAAAGTGCGTGAGAAGTTGATAGCCGGCCCCCAGCGGAACAGTGAGCTGCAAACCGGCGTTCCAAAGGATCCACTTTCTAACGTGACTTTTGGGATGGGGGGGGGGGGGGGTGGGGAAGGGGGGGGGGGGGGTGGCGGTAAGGGGGTGGGGTAGGTACATATGTATGTAGGTCCATGTGGAGACTTCGTTCATGTAAGTAACCCATACCAACCATCAATGACGTAGGAGTTGCCACATTTGCTCTGGAAGAGAAACCGACGGCTTTTGGCCGAGGAGGATGGAGGGGCTGCAGAAGAAGAGCTGGCAGCAGCAGCAGCAACGGAGGTGCAGGCGAGACTGTTGAGGCGCTCTCCCACTTCGGTCACAGTCGCTGCTCTCCTGTCGAACCAGCCGCGTCTAGCAGCAGCAGTAGTTGACGACGCAGTCGACGACGTGTTCGGAGGTCGCGGCCCAGAAGCCATCTCGGGCTGAATGTGTGACGTTGGCGACGCAGGGAGTGCTGACATCATGCGCAGGGCGCGTCGCAAGCGCTGTGCGAGCCGTGCGGGCCAATCGAAGTCGAGACGGAGCCTAATTGGCGAATAGTTGACGGCGCGCCATTTTTCTTGCGGCGGCTCGTCCTCTCGAGGGTAAAACGACGGCGCGGCTTACTTGGACTTCGACCGAGGGACGAGCGCCACTACTCGGCCGCCGGCATCGCTAATCGCTTCCTCAGAGAGAGACGGCGACGGGGACAAGAGCGCGACAGGCTAGAGCAAAAAGGCATGTACAGCCCCTCCCCTTCTCCCTGCCTGCGGCGCTCTTGTCTTTTAGGAGGGGACGTCTGGCGCCACCACGAAAGCCGCGTCCCTGATGGATTTTTGGAAAGCCCTCAGTTGGCCGTCGAGATTCCGCCGGCCCCCTTCTCACGTCATGTGATTTCTACGCACGCGCAGCTCACTTTCAATGGGACATGCATGGTACCATACGAACAAGGTGAGATTTAGGCGATGTTTTTGCCTTGGCGCAGCGAAAAAACAAGCGGAAGCTAAACAGGGTAGGTCGGTCAGCGACGAGAGGAAGGAGTGGGCCTGATTAGATTTGCTTGGGTGAGGGCGACGAAGAGTTGTGTTCTTGTGTGCAAAGTGGAATACCGTAGATTGCTTGCCGCTACGCTTGGACCAATGTATTTCTAGCGCCATTGCAATCCTAGACGTTCGTTTGCGTAGTCATGCGTCACGATCGTCACTGAAAATCTCACGTTACCTTTATAGCACTTATATGAATTCACTCGGATTGGATCGATCGTCTATACGAGTGTAGCGAGTGGCGTGAGAGTTTATAGATTCGTTGTAAGGTGCTTATTGCCACCAGCACTTTGGCCTTGTAACCGAAGCAGTGAGAGACAACTGAACCGGAATTACCGTCGATGGTTTCAACGCGAACTACCTACAAACCGTCTCCGATATGTACCAGAGACCTACAGTAACCTGGCGAGGATTTCATTGGAGCCGCTCTGATTGTCCCACGGCAACACGTATTGCGGACTTTTCGATCAGCGTGTGAGCAGCGTACATTTTGAGATTGGAAGCCGCATCCTCGTATTGCTTGTCAGCGCATTACGGCCGCCAGTGCCAGAAGTATTTTTAACGATTGCAATGGACTGAGAGTGAGCAGTGAGTGAGAGAGCAGGTGACGACATCATGGCCAAAAACACTGGAAACAGCACCTTCCGTCGTCTCGACGTGGACGCGTACAGCGACGACCGCTACCGCGAGGAAGAGGAGCCGGAGACTCCCTCGACACTCGGCCCAGACGAGCAGGAAGTCAGCTCACTGCTCAAGAGCAGTCGGAATCTCGACGCCCTTCGCGCCGCCCTGAGAAACGCGCCCATCAAATCCAAAAGCCAGGTAGGAGCCCGTCGAGTTTCTTGCGTAGGGTTGTATTCTGCAAAGGTTGTGTGAAGACAAGACACGCAGGTCAATTTTGGAATGAAAAATTCCTAGTCACTCACACGGTGGGCTGCCGTGTCGGTCAGATGTGTCGTCGAAGGTGACTGAG
>JASAMZ010014149.1:0-15474 GCA_030248115.1 Linhomoeus sp. GSCO2_2 | reverse complement strand
TCGACACGCCAGGTGAAAGCTCTCGACGTGTTCTTTCATGCGGCTACAATAGTTTGCTCAATTACGCAAACACGCAACGCGGAAAACGCCATTCTTGCGATTCTGACGCTAAGATCGTTCTAGCGCGCTCAACTTGCGTCGTAGAGACACGATCTCGAGCTTTTTGGATAGCTCCAGCCAGACTCACTGATTTATTTGTTCTCCTATTGGTCGAAACTCAAAAGTTTGAATTTCGCGAGTTACAGTGACCTGAAGGTGCAAGAGCACAAAACGGCTCTAACTCGCTCGTGTTATGTCATAGAGCCGCAATCGACATATCAGGTGAAAGCTCTCGGCGTGCTCTTTCATTGGGCAGCAACAAATTTTTCAATAACGAAGCACGCACCGCAGAAAACGCCATTCTCGAGATTGTAACGCTAAGATCGCTCTTTGCTACATGCAGAAGTCCGACACGGTTTGATTGCTCGTAGTTCGCTCTTTGTGCTCTGTTATTTGTTTGCGAAAACTTTTACAAGTTTCACTTAACCACCATGCCGTAGTCGCTCTTGTGCTCTGTTATTTGTTTGCGAAAACTTTTACAAGGTTTTTGTCACTTTTTAAAAGCGTTCTGGGATATTCTTGCTCTAAAAGCCAAACCGCGGGCGAAATCAATATTGCTAATGCAATACCCTCTTGCGAAGCGGGAGCTCATGAAGCGGAGCATGCGGGCGATGAACTCTCGCACTCTCTGCAGAAATAACGCAACTCTTTGCAATGTCAGTCAGAATACAAACTCAACTTTTTAATACCGGAGCTTGTTGGTGTTGGAATTCGCGCCGCGCTTTGCACGATTGTTTAGCTTATGCAGGTCGACGACTACATAATCTCGCGTCTGGGACCTAACACATGACTGTGTGTGACGTTGTGGGAGTTTTGTACAGTAAACAAGTGCTACATAAAATAAGTTACTGTACTCGAAAACAGCTGCAGTGGAGAAGACCTAACACATGACTGTGTGTGACGTTGTGGGTGTTCTCTACGGTTCCTAAACAAGTTCTACTACATAAAATAAGTTACTCAAAAACAGCAGTGGCACAAAGTTCTACTCGAGAGATCTCCGATTCTGATACTGCCCGACGCCCCCGTCCGTTTGACCGCGCGCGGCGCCCCTCTTCTACACGCGCGACCGTGTCTATCGTCTGCCCGCCGGAGGACAAATGTCAGCTGGCGTGTACGTTGCATGATTGTGCTTCTTTGTCTCCTCCAACGCCCACCTAGGTACCTACCCAGCCAAAAGTCGGAGAGAATATGTGGACAATCTCGTCCAAAAAGCTGGCCGGGTGTAAGTGTCTATTGTGTGTTTACAGGCACGGGAGCTGGTGCGAGTCTAAATGTAGGCACTGGCAGGGGCACAGGGTCGAATGACTTGAGATATATATAAAATAAACTAATGGGCTAAACCCAATTGTCTATGGGCTAACCCAAATGTCTATGGGCTAAACCCAAGTGTCTACTCTGAATTTACAGGCATGGGCACAGGTGGGATCCTAAATGTAGGCACTGGCAGTGTCACAGTGTCGAATGGTTTGAGATATATCTGAAATGACCTATGGGCCAAACCCAATTGTCTACTGGCTAAACCCGATTGTCTACGGGCCAAAGCCAAGTGTCTATTGTGCATTCACAGGCATGGGCACAGGTGGGATCCTGAATGTATTGCCGGCTCTATGTTGAATTGTACATTGCAAGGTTCTCTGCTAAACCGCGCCGCGCACTGCCGCACTGTTCGCTTTTGCAAGGCTCTGCTACCGTGCATTGCCGTACTGTTCAGGCAAAGCCTGCGTTGAAGGCGGGCAGCAACAGGCGACGCTGGCCGTGCAGCGATTGATTCTCTGCGGCCGATCGATCGAAGCGAGCGAGCTTCTCTGCGGGACGCCGCTGGCCTCCTGCTGGCTTCCTAGCGCGTGCGTGCTGAAGCTTGGCGTGGCGAAGTGCTAGCGAGGCAAGCGCGTGCTGAAGCGTCGCGTGGCGAAGTGCCCCCCCCCCCCCCCCCCCTAGAGGTCTCAACGGGCCGGGGTTTTTCAGCCCGGCCCGGCCCGTCTGGGTCCCGCGGCCCGCCCGGCCCGGCCCGGAAATTTTTCCGAGCGGCCCGGCCCGGCCCGGCCCGTTTCAAAACCCGTAGTCGGCCCGCCCGGCCCGGCCCGTTGGAAATTTTTGTCGCTGCGGAAAATTTGAAAAACTCGAGCTTCGGTAGACCGATTTCGACGAAACTTTGGGAAATCAAACGTCATTATGTTCTGTAGATTGGGTCAAAAGGGCAGCCCAATCAGAGAACTGCAGCAGCTGCAGTTCCACGCCAATAAAGGTGTACTTGCCCGACGCCAAAAGAAATGAGCGCCAAAAGTGCATCTCTTGTATCGTGATCGCGTAGGCGCTATGTGCGAAGGATCGCCGCCATATTTTAACACAAGCTACAACACATATTGCGCTATGAAGCATACAAACTTCGCTGCAATCGGTGCAACCGTGCCTGATTTGCGCAAGTTCCCGTTCAGTTATCTTAGTACGCACGCTTTTGTAACAGCGTCTTCTTCAGCGTGGTTGCGTAGGCGCTACGCGTGAACAATTTCCGCAAGATTTTAACACAAGCTACAGCCCACATCGTACTTTCACCTGTGCAAATATCATTGGAATCGGTTTACCCTTGCCTGAGCTACGCAAGTTTCCGTTTTGTTATTCTGATGTGCGCAAGTGAAATTATTCAGGTTGTACATATTCAGTTTTGTGGGTCGGCCCGGCCCGGCCCGGCCCGTTAATTTTTTTCGCGGCCCGGCCCGGCCCGTAATTTTTTTGGGCCCGGCCCCGCCGGGCCCCCCCCAGGGGCGGGGCCGGGCCGGGCCGGGCCACGGGCCCGGGGGCTCGTTGAGACCTCTACCCCCCCCCCCCCCCCCCCCCCCTCCATTAGTCATGTTTGCCTGCCCCTCCTTCACGTGGCCGGCCCCCCCGGCCCCTGCCCCCCCTTGGCACGATCTCCCCTCTCCATTGAGTCATGTGTTGCCTGGCCCCTCCTATACAAACAGTGGGCCGGCCCCCCCCGCCCCCCTGCCCTCCCACTGTGGCACGGAATTTCTCCCCTCTCCATTGAGTCATGTGTTGCCCGGCCCCTCCTATACAAACAGTGGGCCGGCCCCCCCGCGGCCCCTGCCCTCCCACTGTGGCACGGAATTGCTCCCCTCTCCATTGAGTCATGTGTTGCCTGGCCCCTCCTATACAAACAGTGGGCCGGCCCCCGCGGCCCCTGCCCTCCCACTGTGGCACGGAATTGCTCCCCTCTCCATTGAGTCATGTGTTGCCTGGCCCCTCCTATACAAACAGTGGGCCGGCCCCCGCGGCCCCTGCCCTCCCACTGTGGCACGGAATTGCTCCCCTCTCCATTGAGTCATGCGTTGCCTGGCCCCTCCTATACAAACAGTGGGCCGGCCCCCCGCGGCCCCTGCCCTAAGGAGGGAGGGACAGGGGTAGGGGTAAGGAGGGAGGGACAGGGGCAAATATTCCAATTTGCCATATCAACAACTCTACTCTTAGGAGATGGGATCAACCGCAGACGACGACGACGCTAGGATAGAAGACATTCTGGGATCGTCAGTCGGCCAGTCAACTGAGGCAAGTGTAAAGACTCGTTTTGATGCGTAGGTATCGTGGTACAGGGTGCCACATCCCCTTTTGCAGCCGATATTTGCTACCGGCCCTGGTGTTGGATTATTAGAGCAGTGTCTGTCACCCATTTAGGTGAAGAAGGGGACAATCCGCACGCAAGTTCCCTGGGCCCTGTTCTCTCGTCTGGTGGAGAGACTCGAGCGCTGTGAGTCGGTCAAGCGGAAGAGGCGCCGTGGAGGAGTGGTGCTCGAGCTGAAGGACATGAGACCCCTAGAACGAGATAGCAGTTGCGAGTTGAGTTGCGAGATAGCACTATAGCACACAAGTACTCCAGGCTCCCGCGGAGCCACCGAGGGCAGAAAGAGGAATATGTTCCAAGTATGAAGCATGTAAGAGTATTAAACGATATTCCTATGGTGTAGCAAATGCGGCGCTTTGCGCCCCCCACCAATTTGTTAAAGAAAGAATAGTACCAGTACTGACTGAAAGACAGCACTTTCGACTAAAATCATCCACGCAAACTGCGCAAAGGTCACAACGACACGCTAGGATGTGCCGAATATGTTACCGCATGTCGTTGTTACCTTTGCGCAGTTTGTGTGGATGATTTTAGTCAAAGATGACTGTATGACGCGCTTCGCTTTCGTCTGCTGTGCTGCTGCTTCCCTCGATTTGTCTCTCTCTTCTCTGATTGGCTGTCGTGCGATACACCGTAACACCTGTCCAGATCGGTTGGCGTCAATTCCGCTGTGTTGTGTTGCGCCTATTTGAGCCTCTCGCTATAAAAAGTGGATCTTCGAACGTACATAACCAAGCGACGGCGGGAATTTGCGCGCCTTTGGGTCGTCATTTTCCTTGGGTTTCGTGCCCTGTTGTAGCGCTAGGCACGGATTTCTAGGGTTGTCGGGTACAACTGAGTAGGTACGGCGCGTTGCCTAATTCACAAGCGAATACTACGTTTTCTACGCTGGTTTACATATATCGATGGGTGGATGGCAAAAGGGCCTAACTGCAGCGAGGCAACTTTCGAGAAAACGCGCTTTTAAAGTTTCGCAGGTTTATAAACGCCCTGGAAAGCTGCAGGTCTGTACACATCTAGATTAATCTGGTATCAGCGTGGAGAGCATTTTCTGCTCTAAACAATGAATATAAATTTAAGTTAAAATTCTGTGAATAAATGGCGTAAATGTCCCTTGAAAAGAATAGCTCACATTACAACATACTCATAGGGCTAAATTATGCGCTCCACTTACTGTACATACATACATACATAGGTACACACCAGTTTTCGACGGAAGAAAATGCGGACGCAAACGTCCGGTCTGTCCTCAGGCTTCTGTCCGAGTGGGTCGACTATGTCATGAATTTGTTTCCAGTTTGGGTTGGTCGTCATTGTAATGAACAGAGACGGACGGCCATGCACTCTCACGCCAGCCATGGCGTCCTAAAAGCACCACCATGAATATGAGCTGCCAATGGACAACGTTCATTGGTAACGACAATGCACTATGTATATGACTGAGAGCAGCATTCTTCACACAAGCAACAGTATTCCATGGCTGAATGCTCGACTGTCACCCTCACACACACCACGTCACCTATCTATGTACGCGTGACAACTGCAGTCGCCACAGGTTGTGACCGCGTGATAGAGAATGGAAATTACACGACTGTGTGACGTGAAGATGATAGGGTGCCGGGACATGAGAATGCAATAAAGCTGACCAAGTCTCGCGACAAACCCTGCTTACCATAAATTTCTGTTGATAAAACCTCGGCCCTCCTACAAAAGAGCTGCTGAGAATGACGCGCCGTCCCACTTGCTCAGCTTCAGTGAAGCCGTGGGCCACGGCGTCGGCGATTCCTATGCAGCAGAAGTGTCAATGTTGCGATTGTAAAACCTATAGTGTTTCAACGTGTAGCCAACCAAGTCGGCTTTCCACGCGGTACTTGTTCTGGTGTTCTGTTCGTCTGTGATAATCGAGCCTATCCTTTTCCAGTCTGGCACCTTGCATGACTGCCCAAGCGCAGAACAGCCTGCCGCCACTGTGAGGCATCAAAGCGCCAATGGAGGGACGAATCTGCATTCTGTAGTGCAGATATTCGGCCAGCGTCATCTGAAGAGGGTGACGAATCAAGCCGTTGACAGTAAGCAAAGCAAACGTGAATTGTAGCGATTGACTCCTAATCATTGACGCATCACAAAACAAACCTTCGCATCTGCCTGTCTTTTGTCCTTCTTTCGCAGCAATGGCGTGTAGCCAGTTGTGCCATACGGGTACAGCAGTGGGAAGCGAAGCGTCTCAAGGGCAGACGACAACTCTGGCACACGCTTCAGCGAACCTGAGTACCACAGCTTTTATCCCATCTTACGTAACTTATGTCAGCAGGCAGAACTATTTGAACCAATCAGTCTACCTCCTTTAGTGACCATAGCGACGCAGTGCTGATCGCCAGGGGCGCTGCCCTCAACCACAACCGCTGCAACTTCGTCGCACGTTGGTTTATTGTAGGTCCGGTGCTGCTTATCCATCACGCCACCAAATATCCGCACCTGAAGCGAACGCGTTCCCACTGGCTGATTAAAACAATTCCTGGGAGGTCAGCACATGAAGAACCTGCAGATCGCACGTCTTGCCCTCCTGCTCCTTCAGTGTCGCAGAGGCGTGCTTCAGCACTGAGGCGTATGGATTGATTTTCAATAGAGTCTCCTGTATAGATTCCACTGTGGACTCCTTCAGTTGCGTCCCAGACGTTTCGCCTGTTCTCAGTTTCAGCTGCGCTGCAGGCTCAAGCAGATAAATTTGAGCATACGATTCAGGTTTCTTATCCTTTGGCAACAGGGCCCCAATTCTAAACAGGGTTAGCTTATGGGCATGCTGTAAGCCACGCCTGAAAGGCTATAGCGTATAGCTACTCGTGCGCCAACTCTCCACGCAGCCGATAAGTGGGCGGCCCTGAACCCTGCTGCAGTCCTTCGTTGATCTTGGCGCCTGTCGAGGTAAACGCGAATGCGTTGTTGTAGAGAAGGGCCCTGCGCCTGCAACGATCACCGCTTCCAGTGACCCCATTTTCACAGTTCACACAGAAAACAGGTCGAAGCAATCTACTGACTTAAAGTCCGCGTCTTTTGTCAGGAAGCCCAAAAGCGGCTCTGGAGGGGATGGGAGGGGGTCCAGCTTCACGCTCCCTTCAAAGCAGCATTTACGGCCAAATTTGGGCACTTTCGTCGTTGATGAGCTCAGCCTCTCGTCTGCATAGAATTGGGCGTCGCAATGCGAGCAGGACAGTTCCATGGCGCGCAAATCGTCGCCGTCGTCGAATTCGCTCTCGTCGTAAGGTGTCAAACCTGAATAGGCCGAATTTGCTTATGCTTGCAAACTGAGTGAAACGCATCTGCGTTATGTGTATTGAAATGTAATTCTTTGGCTGCAGCATTGTTCTTTGAAGTCGATCTCACAGTTGAGTATACCCAATTGAATGAAAGACGTTTCATACCGCTTGCTCCTCTCTTCCGCCTCTTGCGGCGCTTCTCGTCGCGCTCTGCGTCCGACTGCCGTCGTTTGAGGCTGGCTTCATTTGACTCGGCCGCTCGCGACGCCGCTTTTCGAGCCATGTCCCTCTTCCGGCGCTCAGTTTTCTGCTCGGGCTCCGCTCGAGACGACGATTGGCGAGCCGCGTTGAGTCGCAGGCGCTCAGCTCTTTGATCCACAGTCTCTGAGGCCCGTGACGACGACTGGCGTTCTGCTTGCAGACGCAGGCGCTCAGCAGTCTCTTCAACAGTCTCAGCTGCCCGCGAGGAAGATTGGCGTTCTGCTTGCAGTTGCAATCGCTCTTCGATCTCTTCCACAGTCTCAGCCGCTCGTGAGGAAGACTGGCGCTCCGCTTGAAGTCGCAATCGCTCACCGGTCTCTTCCACAGTCTCAGCCGCCCTCGAAGAAGATTGGCGTTCCGCTTGGAGTCGCAGTCGTTCAGCGGTCTCTTCAGCAGTCTTTGACGCCCTCGAGGTGGATTGGCGCTGCGCTTTCAGTTGCAAGCGCTCACTTCTGCGAGTTGTACCTTCCGCAGCTTGTGACGCCGACTTCCGCGCCGCGTCCAACCTCTGGCGCTGAGCTGTTTCCGCCGCAGTTTCCTTACTGCGAGCTTCCCTTGTCAGTAGGCGGTTCAACTCTCGCTTACGGCGCTCTCCTTTCTTCTTCCCCATGGTGAGAAGCGCGAATATTAATAACAGACCAGCAAAAGTTCGGATTCGCATCTCCACACACACACGTCAAATCATACTCTTGCTGCAACACTACTGGATAATAGCAACTTCCCGCTTGCTGTCGTTTCAACTGGTTTCGAATGGCGGTGACGCGTCAGCGTGTAAGCGGTGTGGCGTCACTGCGCGTAGCGGCGCCACTGAGCGCTTGATCGTACGTGGCTGAAGGAAGCGCGATAGCGCGATACATCGGCGCGATATATGGTTAGCAACGGCCGATGGTTCACGTGCACTGAGCGAAGCAGCGGGGACTTGCGGCGACAAAATTGTACCTGTTGCGTGCCTTGGGGCACTATTTTGGATTTTCCACCACTCGCGAGATAGCCGAGAGCAAACTACAATGCGTCACGATCACTATAGTGGTGAAATAATTTATGGCGCTCGAAATTGTTGTGCTCGAAATTCAAAATAGCGCACTTTACCTGATTTGGTGCCCTTGGGCACTTTTGGATGTCCCACCACTCGCCAGATTGCAGGGAGCAAACAGCAATGCGTCGCGATCACTTTGGAGGGGAAACAATTTATTGTGCTCAAAATTCAAAAACAGTGCACTTTCACCAGATTTGGTGTCCTAGGACACTATTTTGAATTTTGCACAATTCGCCAGATAGCAGGGAACAAACTACAATGCGTCGCGATCACTTCAGAAGCGAAACAGTTTATTGACCTCAAAATTGGAAATAGTGCTCGTCTACCAGAGTTGCTGCAGAGTTGGTGCGTGGTCCAGGCACGAAATGACGCCTTCGGGAACTGCGGAGCGTCGCGGTCAGGGTGAAACATCCGCCGCTGACGTCCATCGACTCAGCCACCTGTTTCACTGTTCAGAAGGCACCCAGTGGCAGCGAATTTTGTGCGAAATTGTCGGTTTTTGTGGATTCTCATCACAATGTAAGGATTTGCGAAAGGTCTAAAATAGGAGGTGCAAAACTACATGTTCTGACGGTCAGTTTAAGCTATAGATCATCGCGATCCGTCAACTGTGGCTAGAGTTATAGCGTCCACAGAGCCACAAACAAACAAACAAACACACGGACAGAGTTTTGCCGCTTAGTATATTGGACAAGCACTTTGAGCTGATGGGCTTGAGAGCTGAGAAGGCGATGTCGCGCCGATGCACGCTTGACAGTATCGAGGTGATGGGCGGAGTTCGATTCGCTTGTCTTTGGATCACTGAAAGTGGGCGTCGCGTTTGTGTCTAATACTTCTCGTGTGGGGTTTAAGGTTTCGTCAGCTGGTCGGTCAAGCGGTTCGTTCAAGTTCGATCAAGACATCTGGTCGCTCAAGTTCGCCCCGTTCGTTCGCCCAGTTCTACGCGTTCGAGGAAGTCAGTGATCATGATCAGTGATACATGATCGTAGGTTCTAAGCATCGGCGTCACGGCTCATTTGTTTGAATGGGGCGTGTAAGCATGGCACCATTAGGGATGCCATGCATATCTAGGATTCCAGTATCTCGGTATAAGTAGTCTGCCGTTTGTTAGCCTGGTAGCTTATTCTTAGCTGTGGTTAGAATAAACACCCATTCGGACCATTGCTTGGAGCAGCGCCTATCCGTGAGTCTCTAAGTGTGTCTTGACCACGCACGGGTTGAGCAACCTTGCACTTGATAGAGCTTACTGGGGTACGATACGTGCAGTTGTAGGGTCTATCGTGTACCAGACGCGTCCCGGGCTTGGCCGTCAACGGGCCTGACTACATTAGCCCATAGACGATTGGGTTTAGTCCGCAGGACAGTGCAGATAGATCTCAAGCCAGTCTACCCCGCGCCCCTGCCACTGCCTTCGTTTAGGATCGCACCAGCTCCAGTGCCTGTAAATATGCAGCAGATGCTTGGCTTTGGCCTACAAAATGAACATTTCAGTTTAGCCCATAGGTCATTTCAGATAGCTCTCAAGTCATTCGACCCTGTGCCCCTGCCAGTGCCTACATTTAGGCTCGTACCAGCTCCTGTGCCTGTAAATACACAATAGACACTTGGGTTTAGCCCGTTGACAGTTGGGTTTAGCCTGCAGGACATTTCAGATAGATCTAAAGTCGCTTGACATAGATCCAGAATAGTTTGATGCTGTGTCCCTGCCAGTGCATGCAGTGCCTGCGAATACACTTTGGAGTCTCACAACGACAACTCTTTAGTAAGTGGTGACACTGTAAATGTCCCGCACTACGATTTGAGGTTGATGTTTTGCATGCTGACGTACAGTGTGCGCGTCATTGCCACCATGGCCGCCATTGGAATCATCATGGTTTAGCAGAATTGTGCACCTCACAGTTGAAATCATTGAAATTTTATGGAATTTAAGCATCGGTCAAAGTTCTAAATGTACTTATGCAAAACTACATGTTCAGACGGTCAGTTTAAGCTATAGATCATCGCGAACCGACAACTGTGTCTAGAGTTATGGCGCTGACAAACAAACAAACAAACAAACAGATGGACAGACTCTAGGCGCCTTAGTATATAGGACTAGAGGCTTTAGCCCGTAGGAGAATCTCTATAGTCAATAGCCCATGGTTAATCAGTAGAGCACCAAGGAGATAACGCAATCATTGAATTCAGCACACTGCAGAACATTACAGTTATGTCTCAAGTCATTCGACCCTGTGCCCCTGCCAGTGCCTGCGTTTAAGATCGCACTGGCTCCCATGCCTGCAAATGCACAGTAGACACTTGGGTTTAGCCCGTAGACATTTGGGTATAGCCAATAGGACATTGCAGATAGATTTTAAGCCATTTGACACTGTGCCCCTGTCAGCTCCCGTGCCTGCAAATACACAGTAGACACTTGGGTTTAGCCAGTAGACATTTGAGTTTAGCCCTTAGGAGATTTTAGTTAGATCTAAAGACATTTGGCATTGCTCCAAAGCAGTTTGATGCTGCGCCCCTGCCAGTGCACCCAGTGCCTGCGAATACACTTTGGAGTCCCACAACCACAACTCTGTCATGTATAGTGACACTGCAAAGCGCTTTTGGCGCGAAATTAAATGCCAATCACAGGGTGTGGTGCCTTCTGTGCTCAGCGGTCAGTTTAAGCTATAGATCATCACGATCCGTCAACTGTAGCGAGCGCTAGAGCGCTCACAGACAAACAAACAAACAGACGGACAGACTCTAGGCCGCTTAGTAATAAGGACTAGAGCCTTTAGCCCGTAGGAGAATCTCTATGGTCAATGGCATATGGGTAATCTGCAGAGCATGAAGGAGATAACGCAATCATCGAATTCAGTGCACTGCAGGACAGTACAGTTAGATCTCAAGTCGTTAGACCCTGTGCCATTGTCAGTGCCTATTTTAGGATCTCGACAGCTCCTGTTCCTGTAAATATGCAATAGATGTTTGGGTTTAGCCCGTAGACAATTGGGTTTAGCCCGCAGGACATTTCAGACAGATCTCAAGCCATTTGACATGGCGCCCCTGCCAGTGCCTACATTTATGCTCGCACCAGCTCCCGTGCCTGTAAATACACAATAGATACTTGGGTTTAGCCCGTAGACATTTGGGGTTAGCCCGTAGGAGATTTCAGATAGATCTACAGACATTTGACATAGAACCAAAGCAGTTTGATGCTGTGCCCCTGCCAGTGCATGCAGTGCCTGCGAATACACTTTAGAGTCGCACAACGATAACTCTGTCATGAGTGGTGACACTGTAAAGTGCTTACGGCACGAAATCAAACGTATCGCAGCGTGCGGAGCCTTCTGTGCTCAGAATGTACTGGCGCAGTCGGTATTTGCGAAATATTGTGGAATTTAGTCATCGGTCAAAGTCTGTTATTCTGTTACTCTGTTATGAATGGTGACACCCCACTATCAATTGAAGTTGATGTTTTGCGTGTTGGCGTACAGTGCACACGTCATTCCCACCGTGGCCGCCATTTGAATCATCGTGGTTAAGCAGAATTGTGCACCTCACACTCGAGGCGCGGCAACAGGAGGGGGTGCTAGGGAGGGGGGAAGGGGTTGCAAGCCACCTCAGCAGGGCGCCGCTGATGCGCGCGCGCGCGCTATAGCGTTGCGTGGCGCCAGGCAGGCTCGTGGATTGCGTTGAAGGCAAACCTCTACGGACGGACGGACGGACGGACGGACCGACACTACACCTAGCTGGCTTAGTAGGTAACTAGACTCTATAGCCCGTCGATACCGCATTGCAGCTTCAGAGACCGATGTCGCGCAGCTGACGTGCTGCAGCTTCAGAGACCGATGTCGCGCAGCTGACGTGCTGCAGCTTCAGAGACCGATGTCGCGCAGCTGACGCGCTGCAGCTTCAGAGACCGATGTCGCGCAGCCGACGTGCTGCAGCTTCGCCCGTTGTCGCGCATTTCACGCGTTCGAGCGGAATTCGGAGCCCGTTGGCGCGCAACTCGCGACTGTACGCAGGCTACACTGGTCGCGGACTCTCTATGGCTGCTCGCAGTGTAGATTGTGTACGCGCGCGGCAGCGCGGGACGGCCCGCTGGTATTGTAGAGTGATGAAGAGCGTCGGACCTCCGCTATAGCAGCATATAATCAATAGTCTGACGTCACCGGCTTCGCGACATACATAGGCGGTCGCTCGTGCCACGCGCACTCATTGGACCGATGCGTGCTCGCGACGCACAGTGATTGGATAGACGAAATACGTCATCCGACAGGCGGCGCGGCAGTCGATCGACCGAATTGAGGCGGCGGCCAAAGACCAAACTCCCGCCAGATGGTCCCCCGTGGAAGGCGGCGCCGAAAATGTATTGATGTCTGGGGTCCGTCGCCGCTGGCGAGAGATATTTTGTTAACACACAAACAAACAGACTGACAGACAGCGCGCGATTAGTAGGGAGGACTAGAGTCTATAGCCCGTGGATAACGCATTGCAGCTTCAGAAACCGATGCCGCGCAGCTGACGCGCTGCAGCTTCAGAGACCGATGTCGCGCAGCTGACGTGCTGCAGATTCAGAGACCGATGTCGCGCAGCTGACGTGTTGCAGCTTCAGAGGCCAATGTCGCGCAGCTGACACGCTGCAGCTTCAGAGACCGATGTCGCGCAGCTGACGTGCTGCAGATTCAGAGACCAATGTCGCGCAGCTGACGTGTTGCAGCTTCAGAGACCGATGTCGCGCAGCTGACGCACTGCAGCTTTAGAGACCGATGTCGCGCAGCTGACGTGCTTCAGCTTCAGAGACCGATGCCGCGCTGCTGACGCGCTGCGCTTCTGACAATGGTTCAGGATTGCTGGTCTCGGTGTCGCTTTGCGCCGACTGCTTGCCCGTTGTCGCGCAACTCACGCGTTGGATCAGATATTCGCAGCCCGTTGTCGTGCAACTCAGGCGCTGGAGAACATGGCCCTACTGTCATTGCGCATCCAAGTGTTGTCAAAATGTTGTCTCACTTGGTACTGAACCTCTGCCTCAAACTTTCTCGGATTCAGCACTAAACGCAGGCAACACTGGCCGTCACCGCGGACTGTGTATGGCGGTTCTGAATGTAGACTGTGCATCGACAATACGTTATATGTCGTTCTTGGTCAGTTTACGTATTGCTCACGGTTGAAACCACCCCTTTGATAAGCGATAAGCGCGCTTCAATGTACTGACCTCCCTCGAACGATTCAAAAGAATCACACATGTCGAAAGCCTAACCCTGCGCTTAGTAGAATGTTCTGCATACAAAATCTGGAGATGCGGAGGATCGGTCGGCGTCCGTAGGCGCAGACGATACGTCGTGGTATCTCCTTGCACGATCGACTCGGTTTCTCGGTTAGACACGCCCGTCGGTCCGCAATGTCACTTCTTTTAGTCTCCTTTCCTGTTGTGCGTAGTCACCGTAGTGGTTTGTGTTGTGTAAGATGGCCTGTGCGCACAAACCACTATGAATCCAAACGCCACATCTTCCCAAGCTGGATTACTCCAACCTGTTGTGCGTATATAGGTACTAGATAGGTACACCTAAGCTAAGAAGAAGTTATGATTCAAGAGCGTGCTGACTACAGTATAATGTCGTCGTGGTGCGTTGTAGTCAGGCCCGTTGACGGCCAAGCCCGGGACGCGTTTGGTACGCGATAGGCTTCCCAACTACACGTATCGTACCTCAGTAAGCTCTATCAAGTATAAGATACAGTCAAGAGACTCACGGATAGGCGCTGCTCCCAGCAATGGTCCGAATGGGTGTTTATTCTAACCACAGCTAAGAATAAGCTACCAGGCTAACAAACGGCAGACTACTTATACTGAGCCTATGGAATGTGAAGTATGCACCTACGCATGGCATCCTAATGGTGCCATGCTTACACGCCCCATTCAAACAAATGAGCCGTGACGCTAATGCTTAGAACCTACGATCATGTATCACTGATCACGATCACTGATTTCCTCGAACGCGTAGAACTGGGCGAACTTGAACGACCAGATGTCTTGATCGAACTTGAACGAACTGGACGAGATCTTGAACGACCAGAAGACTTGATCGACCTTGAACGAACCGCTTGACCGACCAGCTGACGAAACCTTAAACCCCACACGAGAAGTGGTTGAGCACAAACGCGACCGCCGCACTCTCAGTGATCAAAGAGACAAGCGAATCGAACTCCGCCTATCACCTCGATACTGCCAAGCGTGCATCGCGCGATATCGCGTTCTCGGCTCTCCAGCCTATCAGCTCAAAGTGCTTGTCACAGCAATACGTATGTCGGCGTTCATATTGCTAGCGTATGAAGAAGAAAGAAAATACGGCGGTGATTAGAAGATGGATTACACGTGGTTCCTTGTAACCAAAGGTAAAGTCAATAGTCACCGGGGGTGACGGGCTCAGGGATTCTTGAATTCGGGCAGTGGAGGGCGTAACCTCAGAAGCTTTACACAACATTTTTCAAAAATCAGCGCCACAAACATTGGCATTTTGCAGTTTTTATCAGAGTATTGGCTTCAGACTTTGCTGCAGGCATCATCAATGAGAAAAGACTTGTTGTTTGAGGAATGTGAAGGCCCCAGGCCCGCTAGTTCCCACAAAAAATTTGTTTCTAATCTATTCTGGTTAATGTAAACAGAATTAACGTTATCGCGGAAACTACAAATCAAACAGTTTGGTCTTCGATAAGTCACGAAAGGGAGTATTTTCAACTATAAAATTTTTCTGCAACCAAAACATAGATTTGGCGAATGTTTGCTTTACCACCATGCATCCTGAAAAGGTGCTTTTGTAGATACTTACCGGACTTTTCCGCTCAAGCGCCCCCTCCCATCGCCAGCTACACAGCCAAGAAGATCGGACAGGGGGGGGCGCTTGAGCTGGAAGAATCCGGGAGTTTATGTATGTAACCCTGTTACCACGCTTAAATCAAGAACATTGAAGTTCTAAATATTGCTAATCGAAGTTGCTGAAGTGAGCGATATTCCTTGTGCATACATCAACGCTTTCGTCAGCGCGCGACAGACAATGGGGCGGAGCTGTCTGCAGCAGAAATCGGCTTGAATCCTCTGACCCTCAAGGGTAGACCTCAGAGGTCAACAACCCTCGAGTTGATTTCCATTCGGAATATGAAGTTTCCCTCGAGCGTTTTCCTTCGACCTCTAGGGGAAAGCTAGCGAGGTTTTTGCCCTCGAGGGTCAAGGG
>JASAMZ010014146.1:10000-22855 GCA_030248115.1 Linhomoeus sp. GSCO2_2 | reverse complement strand
GGACCGCGAAATTTGGGAGCGATCCTGTCAATCTTAAAGCTCAAAACAAACTTATACGCACAGTGTGTATAAATTGTACGTAGGTATGTACTACGTAGGTGCATATACATAGGTTGCGTGTGTTCGTCACGCGCTGTTGCACAAGCCCCGCTTTACCCTTCTGCTCCGTCGTATCGGTCCAGTCAGTGGAAACGATCCCATTTCCGTCTTTGTCCTTTGACGGGCGTACGAAATGCGGCCGGCAGCGGGCAGACTGCACATCCGTATAACAGTGAAGCAGAAAGAGGGCAGAAAGCATCGCTTTGTCTTCCGGGGGGCCTCGGCTTCCAACTTGCAGGCAGAACGGAAGCCCCGCCTCAGAAAATGTGTGTACTAGCCAGCAAAACATCTGCCCCCAATGCCCCGTTGCACTGCTAGCTAGACGTTCAGAGTTCAGACTAAGTGAGGTCTGACCAAGTTTGACAACTCCGTGTCCAGAATAAAAGCGAAACTACTTCACTAGTCAACTAACGATTGATTCCCCAGTATGGCACAGCAAGACACGTCTTTACCAAAAGCAGTTCGCAAAACGACTCTGACGATGCTTCACTCAGAAGCTGTTGAGAGGGACCTAACCCCTTCTGAGAACCGTTTGAATGCCCGAATGCGTGCCATGAGATATGGAATCTTGGCAATTCTTTTGGTGGTGACTGTAGCCCAACTGATTGTGCTGACGACGCAGTATCTCAATCAAGAATTGGTGACAAAGATCGAATTCCGCGACAACGACACTATCGATCTCGGCGACGCTTCCGTTTGTTTCTGGGGAATTCGAGCGAACACTTTTCTCAACGAGGGCTCACTGGTAAGCCACGCAGTTGCTTGTGTCAAAGTGGTACACTTTGACTTGGGCAGACGACGAATGCAGCGTAGGCTTTGGAAAGGTGCCTACCGCTTTCAGAAAAGGCTAGAGGAAGACGACGACTTCATTGCTTATTTGGGAGAACTTCAAACGCGCGTGTTTAGTTCGATGTCTAATGAAACTGTTTGGCAAAGCAGAAAATGTGTTCTAAGTCGATCAGTCGAAGTAACAACCACATTCAAAATGTGACCAATTGGCAGCCATGTGCAACTTTCGCGACTGACACATACCTAGTTTTAGGTGTTGTTAAGCAGACTGAGGCAACGTGTCCTACTACAATTCAAAACGAATTGTAGTATAGTATAGTATAGTATAGCCCTATAGATTCTTATTGTAGTATAGTATAGTATAGTATACCATCCTGGAAATGCATTGTAGTATAGTACTACAATTCTAATTGTAGTATAGAGGTACAAATAATTGCCAGAATAGGGGCAAGTCGTAGCAAATCTTGAACAAATATATTCGTTAGGAAATATAGTTAAGCTGCACTATCATCATTCGCGACATGGGATGAGTCGATTAGCAGCCTCTAGACATCAAATTGGCGATATATGAAACACAAAGTCTGCTTGGGGGGAATTTACTGTGGGGAATTTGCTGCTTTCCTCTATATTACAATTGATTGTAGTATATACTACAATCAATTGTAGTATGGGCCGTATTGTAGTATAGTATAGTATAATACTACAATTGCGATCTGAATTGTAGTATAGTATAGTATGATATACTATACTATACTATACTATTATACTACAATTTATTATAGTATAGTAGGACACGTTGGACTGAGGCGCGTTTCAAGTTCACACAGAGCAATGCATCGGCTGTTGCGTCGGTAGTGTCGAAACAAGCTGAGTTGCGGAGAAATTTCCAATACAACCCGCCCAGAGACAGAATTCTGGCGGACTCAGACAATGTCACTAACACGGATCTGGCGTTGTATTTGCTGCACAGCTATTTGACGGCGCTAAGCGCGATGCAGTCGTATTATTCGGCCGGAAGTCGCCATCTGACCGGACGTGTTGTCGACCGCAACAACTACCCGCGGCTGAGCGCCGTTGTTCGACAGGTACATTGTGGTGTAGTTTGGGAGCGTGGTACTGTACTTATGGGCCTTATGGCTCTGGGCGAGAGGGGGGTGGGGGGGGGGGGGGGGAGGTGATCAGACCAAATAGAAAGGAGAGCGGATAAATGTGTCACCAGCGATTCCAGACCCTGCATTGGGGGGTGTGGGTGGGGCAGCAAATTGAATTTTGAAATATAGGTAGATTTTGCTTTAGACAATCAATTTTAAACAAATCCAGCTAGCGCAAAATTGTTAAAAGTTATTATTAATTATCTAAAGTTATCCACAGTTTGTGATTATTTACGTACCTATGTAATATTAAGTTTGCTCTTTTAGAGGATCACTGATTAGGATTTAATTTAATTAAATTTAATCAAATCTAGTTTTAATTAGTTATTCACTGATATCATTTAACCATCCGATTTTTGATAATATTTAGTCTATATATAAAACAATTAAGTAAATATAGAACCATTTATTGGACCAAATACTCGCACAGCTTCACATCCCAACATTATGCGACAATCGCAGTGCTTTCTATCAGAAGTCGTGAGTTTCGTGTCGTCAACCTACAGGTGTGGCATTTCAGCTCGTCTCCCAACTACGGCTGTCAAACGCCGGATTCCTCAGCAAAATGGTGGGGAAACATATCTCAGAAATTCTCCAACTGGCTGCCTTCGTACATCGCGACGTCAAGTCGCACACCGTCCGCAGAATAGCGCCGCTTCACAGTCCCGAGATCCATGAGAACAGGGTGTGCTTGGAGTTTTAAATTTTTCTTTTTTGTACTAGGTCCATGTATCAGGGCATGCAATGCAGTGCTAGAGTGTTGTATGTTATGCATAGGTAATACTCCTAGCCTCTGCATTGAAAGTCAGAGTGGCTCAGAGGGTTTACAACAACATTGTAACCATATCCAACAACATGTTAAATCAATAGTGACAGCTACAACAGCTTCACGTCTGACGCTCAGAGCTGCCCGCAGAGCTAAAACTTGTGGATATTTGGTCTCCTAATGTATCTTCAATTATTAGCTGGGTTGGCAAAAATTTTTGCCACATTTTGTTACCAACAGGATAATTCCCACCCATAGTCGAATTGAAATCAATTCCTTAGAAAACTAACTTTTTAAAACAGAAATGGAACGAGGTGTGTTACAGGTGTGCTACAGGGTCTCGCCGGGACGCTTCGACCGCAACGAAATGGCGCTCGTTCTAGAGTTGTGCAATGCGGATTTGCTGGCGAAAAGCGGGCGATTGAGCGATCTCCTGGTGGAAGTCAGGTTCGATCACTTCGACAGTGTGGATCTAATTGAGGTGCCACTGAAGGCGAGAATTCACGAGTTCCAGATCGGTGTGATCAGCGAACACCAAAGGTAAAGTGCCATCCTTTGAAGTTGTTACTTCGTACGCGCACTCCGCAGTCACTTCTGACTGATTCCCGGACCCCCCCCCCCCCCCCCCCCCCCTCCCCCCACCCGCCTGGCCGGCTAGTGCGTACGTACACGTGTGCTTGAATACAACCAGCAATCGTTCTAGGCTTAGGTGTATGCTTTTGCTTAGACTTAAGCTTGTGCTTAGGCTTAGAAACTGTTTGAATTGATTCACTACAAAATGGAGAAACGACCTATCATTCAATCAGTGTGGCCACGCAAACAAGGCGTCTCACAACCAAGGAGCAATTCCAGCAGAAATGGCTGGACAAAGTTCGTGGAGGCACAACTGTCTTCTATGGTCGTTTGGCGCGCCCCAAAAGTCCAGCAGCCTGCGGTCCTGAGTCTCAATTCGACAAAGCGCGCTGCGTGGACCGTTGCAGAAGCCGATTCTTCATAGAAAAGTGCAATTGTAGCGCCACATTTGGCTATTGGGATAGCGCAACCGCTAATGAGAGGACTAGAACATGCACCCCCGACATATTAGATGGATGTTACTGGAATGGAGCAATGGCAGGGTGGAAGACACTGGAAGTCTTGTCAGGTGAATTAGAAGTAACTGGCATATGATGGCTGCCAAATAAAGAAGTGCAAAGTCTATAGCATTTCAGATTCAATCTGGATCGCGAGCGGTCAGTTTCCCGCATTTGGGAGGAATGTAACCAGTCTGACCCCAGCCGAGAGGACAACACTAAAAGCGGCATACTGGGTACTACTCAACAGTAATCAAGCGCCGTAGTTCAGGGGCGTAGCCAGGATTGGCAACTGGGAGGGGCAAAAAAAAATTTAGGGGGCAAAAATTTTTTTTGCTGCATTAGTGCTAATTTCCGTATATATAGCGCCGCAGGCGAAAATTTCGCTATTTTTGGTCTTGAAGGCAAAATTTCCAGTATTTACAGCGCTCCAGGCAAAAGATTTAACCATTTATAGCGCAGCAGGCAAAAATTTTTGCTATTTATAGCGCCGCAGGCGAAAATTTATACTATTTTCGCCGCCCCCCAGGGCGGCGAGTATATATACGGACGCTATTGTCCGTTTGTGTGTGTGTGTGTGTGTGTGTCTGTGTGTGGGTCCGGAACAACTAGACATGAAGGTTAGTGCCATCCGATGGAGTCGAATGCGCTGAGTAACGCGCCGTTGTCCGTTTCTGTTGCTAATTTCGCTATTTCGAGATATTTACAATTATAATATAAAAATGTCAAAAATGACATTTTTATTTACAAGTCGTATCGAGAAAGTTTTTGCTGAAATGGAAAGGGCATAAGACGCGATGAATTTGTGACATAGTTTCGGATTTTGGAATTCATGAAATTAGGGATATTTTTAAGGTTTTTGTCAAAAATCCCAAAATCCGACATATTCAAACAGCTTAAATTTCAAAACTTCTTTGCACGGATGTATCGAGCATAGTCTGCCAAGTATTTAGCAAATAGTTTCAGCGAATATAGTTAACGAAATTTAGGATATTTTTAAGGATTTTGTTAAAATCCACAAATTTCGACAATTTCAAACAGCTTCATTTTCAAAATTTCTTTTCACGGATATGTCGAGCATGGTCTGCCAAGTATTTATCAAATAGTTTCAGATTTTATAATTAACATAATTAGGGATATTTTTAAGGTTTTTGTCAGAATTCCCTAATTTCGACAAATTCAAACAGCTTAAATTTCAAAACTTCTTTGCACGGATGTATCGAGCATAGTCTGCCAAGTATTTAGCAAATAGTTTCAGCGAATATAATTAACGAAATTTAGGATATTTTTAAGGATTTTGTTTAAATCCACAAATTTCGACAATTTCAAACAGCTTAAATTTCAAATTTTCTTTTCACAGATGTGTCGAGCATAGTCTGCCAAGTATTTGCCAAATAGTTTCAGATTTTATGATTAACGAAATTAGGGATATTTTCAAGGTTTTTGTCAAAATATCCAAATTATGACAATTTCAAACAGCTTTAATTTCACAATCTCTTTGCGTTGCTGCATTGGGCATAGTCTGTCAAGTATTAAGCAACTCGTTCTAAGTTTTGTAATTAGCAAATGTTGGGATATTTTCGAGGTGTTTGTCAAAATTCCTAAATTATGACAATTTCAAACAGCTTAAATTTCTCAATGTCTTTGCGTTGATGCATTGGGCATAGTCTGTCAAGTATTTAGCAAATAGTTTCTGATTTTATAATTAACGAAATTTGGGATATTTTTGTTAAGATCCTCAAATTTCGACAATTCCAAATAGCTTAAATTTCAAAATGTCTTTGCATAGTTGTGTCGGGCATAGTCTGCCAAGTATTTAGCAATAGCTCTAGATATTATAATTAAAGCATTTAGGTATATTTTCAAGATTTTTGTCGGAATTTCTAATTTTCGACAATTTCAAGCAGCTTAAATTTCAACATATCTTTGTGTGGATGCATCGAGCACTAAACCCAAAAGAATAGGGCGTCGTCCCATTTATACCCTTTTCAATAGGGCGTCGTCCCATTTATACCCTTTTTAATAGGGCGTCGTCTCATTTAGACGCTTTTATTGCACTGTGTGCCTGCGGCGAATTTCTCTGATCCATTTATGGATCAGTTGCCACAATTATAAGCGCAAAGTGTGCCTGCGGCGATTCTTCTGATCCACATGTGGATCAGGTACCACGAACAAATCCAAGACTAATTGCGGCTATACCCCACCAGATTGTCGACTAAATGTCTAGCGGCACTTCACTATCCAGAGCACATTATCGCGCACACGCTCTCAAGTTTACACTGATGCCAACGTGGTGCCACAGTTTTTAGACAAAGCTTGTTTTAGTGCCGGAGGCAAAATTTTCTACTATTTGTAGCGCCGCAGGGGAAAATTTTTACTATTTATAGCGCCGCAGGCAAAAATTTCTTCTGCTGGCCAGCATCTGAGGGGGCACGGCCGGCATCTGGGGGGGGGGGGGGGCTACGCCACTGCCGTAGTTGCAGTTGCAGCAGCACTTTGCAGAACTCTCACACACGACTTTCAACGAGTAGGGCATTTATGCGGCACTTATGCAGGGGCTCCTGAACGACTTTCAGCTCGTCTCGAAAGCCCACTGCGAACCCTTATGCGCCGAGATCCAGCCATGCCTCAAGCGCCGTTTCGCCATCACCAAGCGGGTTGCGCCTCGCTACAATTCACGCGACTATCGCAGGGGTTCGCAGACAATCAGGCTCCGAATGGCTTCCCACCATTACATGAGGACTGAGGCATGTCACACTGTAATCGCTGCTCCAAACAAAACCCACTTCAGCCATGACATGAGTCTCCGCCACCTGTTATTGAAAGCAGGTGGTTAAACAAAATCATTTAGTTTCAGTTCCAGTTAAAATTACGATGCTGGCTGAGTTTCGGCTTCAGTTTCAGTATCAATTATGTCATCTCTTGAGTTTCAGTCTGCGTAACTGAAACTGAATTTCACTCAGTGCTGGAATTCCCAGAAGGGACAATGGAGTGTTAGAATCAATGCTTAAGCGCTGTTCAAAACCACTTCAGGGCTTCTACGCCCAATCTTTGCAAAGCTACATTGGCAACGTGGGAGGCTGGCTGGGCCTGTGGCTGGGATTCAACTTTGTTCTTGTTATGGACGCAGTGCACAGTGTCGTCTTGAGCTTCATTCGGACGCTGAACGACGTCCGCTCTTCGGAGAAGAAGAATTCAGTCGGCAGAACGGACATACAAGAGGTGGCTTTGCAGTGATTTTGTGTGCCGTATGGCTAAATGTGTCAGCCATGGCAAAGTATGTGTGATATGCCCTGTTTTGGCCATGCGCCATAGGCACCTCGTTTTATGGCGAGTAATGTAAGATCAACGTCACTGCAGTCTGCAACACATTCACAAGCCGTTTGTGAGCCCATCCTGTGCAGTCCACACGTGCGCACGAATGGAAATGCAGAAATACACCATATATAAATGGCTCCCAAGTAAGGTTATTGACAATAATAGATGCGTTTCCAAGACGAAGACGGGACGCTTTGCTGGAAAATTTGCCAACCACACGTCAGCAAAAGCGAATCCTCATACTGGCAAGTCCAATCGAGTGGTGTGGGGAGGACTTGGAAAAGTGTATGATGGACTGGAACCCAAACCGATAGAGTGATTCGCAACCCATCAATTTAGAGAGTTGTGACGCTTTCTTATCCCTGGGCGCACTCACATTCAGCACAATTTGCTTAACATCCAGAGTTACGCATACCCATCCCCCACCCCAGTTCGGTTGGCGCTTGCACCAGTGTAAAGCTTAACTCGACCATGACAGAAGCGTGGAAGCAAGTAGCGTTGCTCCTAACTGCGATCATTGCTGTTGGCGTCAACGCGCAGGCCATAAGCGATAAGCTCCAGATACACTTTCGAGCGGTCGTTGGTCCAGTGGCCACAACGACGACCACGACGACAACTGCTGCGCCTGGGGGAGGCCTGGTGTTGACAATGCCGAGTGTGCTGACCGATCAAAGAGACAATGGTGAGGCAAAATTGTCTTTTGAATTGTTTCACTGCATCGTATACATTGCGTGTACGTATAAGTATACCTACATTTGTACACACATTTCACATACACGCTACATACGTACGCATATTAGACGGCCATCAAGAGCAGCCTGGAAGTTGACTTCAGCCGACGAGTTGCGAATTTTGTCTGGTTTAACCGCACGAGCTCAGTCAATGCGTATTTTACGCATTTTGTGCTCTCCGTCAAGTTGCAAATTGGGTTTGGGGAATGCAAACATGCCACGCCAAGAATGAGTAGTGCCTCTGTAGAGAGCCCAAACCAGTTACGGTCACAAAACACGCCTTTCATACTCCACTTTCTACAGTACTCTTCGAAGAACCCTTCAAGAAGATGGGCGGGGCGGCGGCGCTGGAACTGGCCGATTTGTGGGCCTCTGTGGAGAACGCCTCCGATTGTATGCGAGAGGGCAATTACCAGCTCAATCCGGAGACAACTGAGCTGCAAAGGATGAGGGTCTCCCTTGTGAAAGCCGAGCAGAATAGCACAATCCAAGAAGCGTACTCTTTCTTCGCGACGCACAAAGACGACTGCGTCGGTGACAAGTTGGAGGCGAGTGTGGCGCCCAGTGGACAGAGCTTCTTCTTCAGCGACTGCTACAGGTGGGCTTGTGGGCCCTTTCAAGTGTGGGCTTTATGCTGGGGGGGGGGGGGGGGGGAAAAGGCGGCTTGCGAGCGGAGGTCAAACGGCCAATCCGCCCCCCTTACCCAGTGACAGGTGTTACCCCCTGTCCCTCACAATCAGAAACGCCTCACAGTTGGCATTTGTCGTTCTCTCCTCAGAATTTTCCACCCGATAACTCTCCCTACTCGTCAAACTCATTGTGGCTTTCTGCCACGTCTGCTCTTCAGGACCTTGCAAAAGGCAGAGGTCCTACACAAGGATTTGGAAGACCACTATGTCAGACTTCCAACCGTGATGGATGGACGAGGTGACTATTTCAAGGTTAACAGCTGCTTCGATACTTTGGCGGTTGAGGTTGAGGCGGCGCGCAATGCTACAAGTGAGCCACTCTATTTTACACCAATTCTCGGGGTATGAACTTTTAGAAGGTAGTTATATCGAAAGTTTTTTCAGTCGACGAAGTGAAGGCAATGCATCTCGAAGCTGCCTACGGTTTTGTTGAAGCTCCAAAAGAAGCGGCCGCGCGTGTGACGCCCATGTGCGACGTCAGCGCGTTGAGTGCTCGCCCGCAGGTTACTGTAGTTGCACTGAGGGCGTTAGATACAGTATCCCTTGAATACTGCAATGTGGTATGTTACCATTAGCACACTACGTTGTCGAAACTATGGGATCAAGCCGAACTCTTCCTCTCAAATTCAAAATTTCTTCTCTGCCTAGTGCCTATAGATCGACGCCCAATTCACCCATTGCAACGAAACCCGCAACCTCCGAATGAAGAGTTGGTGCTACCGCAAGGCGGCCATTCACGTCCCGTTTCGACTGGCCGTCACGACATATGCGGTTAGCTGTGGCTTTCGCGTCACTTGCAAGGCAAGGGAAGCATCGGAGATGGGTCACTGGAGCTTCGACTACGAAACCATAGGCGGACGTCACTACTACACTTGCTCGCACGCTTGAGTTTTGCAATTGGGCTCAAGGGAGCGGGTTGGAGAAGTGCACGTGAGTTATTGCAGTCGCTCAAAACGTGCGGGTACTAAGTGCAAGTGTCGCCTTGAAAAGCAGGAAAGAGTGAAGCGTACTGACATCGCGAAGATGCTACATTCCTTTAGTCTCAGGTTGATGCTTGCTGGAAACCTATAGCCTCTGAGCCATTGTTGGTGGAGAGAGAGCGCGCATTAACGCACAACACACTGAACGCATCGCCCAAGCACTTTTCAGTCCACTCAACAGCCCTTCAAGGCGACGCGCATACCGCATGTTCGCGTTTTGAACGGCTGCAATAACTTGCGTGCACTTCTCCACCTCGTTTCCGGAATGGTGACACGTGGGGCGACGTTGACGGATGCTTTCTTTTGCCGTTTTGGGCGGTTGGGGGTTATATCTGTCAGTTTATTATCTGGTTGGAGGAAAGAATTGTGTTGGTTCAATCAACTACATACTGCGCAATCTTCTCTTGCGCAGGTCACACGAATCGCAATCTTTTGTGGGAAGAAACTACACAGCACACAACGCAGGTCTTCAAACTTTGCCACGACTACCATACGCAACGCGTCACGCATCACTACTTTTAGTGCAGCCTCTAGCTTTATCCATGCGCCTTTCTGGCGTGCGCGTCGCGTTTATCTTTGCGCGTGAAAGACTTGCCGCATTCGGCGCAGGCGAATGGCTTCTGTCCACTGTGGGAAGTCTGATGGCGCGCCAAGCCGTGAGCGCTGGCGAAGTACTGATCGCACAGCTCGCATTTGTGGACGACCTTTTCCTTGTCGACTGACTTCTTGGGTGCTGAAATGGAAGTTTTGAGTATTAGATCCGTTCAAATACGCTCTTCATACAAACACTGATTGCAATGGTGCAGAATTATTGGTATACGTTCGTCATACAGATTCATGAAGGATTGGTGCGAGCAAGCGTGCCATTACATACTCAAAGCCCTCCTGATCAGAGGGCTCTATGCAGGGGCTCCTGTACGTATTTACATGTGACAGCTGAGCTCCTCTATTACGAACCTTTCACTTTGGCCTTCTTGAAGATCGAAACTGGTAGCAACTCTTTCACAGGACTGGTCTCAGTTTCGACTTCATTCGTCGTCAGGTTTTCGACGGCGTGACTCAGTCTCATGTGCCGCTTGTGGTTGTCCTTTCGAGTGTAGGACTTTCCGCACAGGTCGCAGGAATACAGCTTCACCTCCTGAAATTCTTGCTTAACTTTTGAGAGGTCGACGCCCTTTTTGGGTTGTTGTCGTTTCTTGCGCGACGTGGCTGAAAGACGAATCATGAATTCTTCCCTGTAAACTTCAGGCTTCAGGGATTCACCATGACTGATCCCAGAGGCGTCGGCTTCAGGAAAGTCCGAAAACTGATTCGCCTTGCTTTCCATAGGCTCGTCGAATGCAATGGCAGGTTCGACGAACCACTCACTACTATTCTGAGAAACGTTGGAGGAATTAGAAATCGGTTCCAAATTTCATACAAAACTAGAACACACTCCATTGCCATTGGTCGCAGAGCCGGCAGAGGTGCGTCTCCACTCCTGCAGTCTCGCAGAGATGTCCGAGCCTTCCTCTTCTTGCGGCGTGTCCTGCTGAGAAATTTTGGCAAATTGCCAAAAAATATTTCTGTAAACATGGCGCAATTTTTTCGCCCGGCCTCAGCCGGGCGAACCCCTACGAGAGCTTTTCGTGCGTGCGTGCGTTCGTTCGTCCGTGCGTCACGCTCTTAGATCTCAGCGTTGGAAAGTCGTAGTAAGGCGATCTTGGGCTCTACGGAAAGCTCTCGACTCACTGGTAATGTCGCTAAGAGACTTCGAAATTCAAAAGTTTGAATTACGCGCGCTACAGTAACCCGAAGGCCAAAACGGAAAACGGCTCTAACTTGCTCGTCCTACGTCGTAGAGCGGCGTGCGATAGGTCAACTGAAAGGTCTCGACGTGCGCTTTCGCTTGGCATAAAAAAGTTTCTTAATTACGCAAACACGCAACACGAACAGCGACATTCTCGCGTTTTTAACGCAAAAATCGCTCTAACTCGCTCAGCGTGCGTCGTACGGAGACGATCTTGGGTTGGTTGGATAGCTCTTGACTCACTGATCATTTGTTCTTCTATTGGTCGAAACTCAAAAGTTTGAATTTCGGGAGCTACAGTAACCCAAAGGTTTAAAACGCAAAACTTATCTAACTCGCTCGTCTTCCGTCATAGAGAGACGATCTTGAGTTCATTGAATAGGTTTCGGCACACTGATAATTCCGTTAAGAGAAGTCGAAATTCAAAAGTTTGAATTGCGCGCGCTACAGTAACCCGAAGGTCCAAAACGCAAAACGGCTCTAACACGCTCGTCTTACGCCGTAGAGCGGCGTGCGATAGGTCAACTAAAAGGTCTCGACGTGCTCTTTCACTTGGCGTAAAAATTTTGTTAATTACGCAAACACGCACCACGAAAAGCGACATTCTTGCGTTTTTAGCATAGAAATCGCTCTAACTCGCTCAGCGTGCGTCGTAGAGAGACGGTCTTGAGTTGCTGGATAGCTCTTGACTCACTGATCATTTGTTCTTCTATTGGTCGAAACTCATAAGTTTGAATTTCGCGAGCTACAGTAACTCAAAGGTTCAAACAGCAAATCGGCCCTAACTCGCTCGTCTTACGTTGTAGAGCGGCATTCGTTCGACCGTTTGAAAGCTTACGTTGAGGCAGTTGTTGAACGGTCATTCCTAAAGAAATACTTTTGTTTTTTTAAACCCTTGTCTTACGAACAACTTTGTCTGCTAAAATAATTAATCCCGGGCGATCCCAATGTTGCCCTGCAACAACCGCTCAGAAATGCGTGTGTCTTGCTCAAAAAATTAATCCCGGGCGATCCCAATGTTGCCCTGCAAGAACCGCTCAGAAAGCAGCGTGTCAGAAGTAGCGCATGAATAGTGGACTCCGGGCGGGCGCGCGTCATATCGGAAAGGCTTCGAAATACTTTGCAAAAGTATCCACTCTTTTACGCTTCCACTTTAAAACACTCACAAACCACTCTGTATTAATAAAACAACTCAACTTTTTTAAAACAGCTTGTTACACTGCGAACCGACCAGATCTCGCCTCCGCAACTCCCACATGAGAAACTCGTTCGTCTGCTGCGTCGTGGCCAGACGGTCCTGCAATTGTGCTGTGTGATATTTTGAATCCAACAAGTACAGTATCCAAAATACCACAAACTGGCGCCAACCCGCAGCTGAACATTCTCGGCAGTCACTTGGTCCTTCTCGTTGCGCAGCTGAGTAACGAGCGCTTGCTGGAATGACACGACAGCAGTTGAATGGAAAGCAATGCA
>JASAMZ010014146.1:0-5000 GCA_030248115.1 Linhomoeus sp. GSCO2_2 | reverse complement strand
GGTGGGGGGGGGGGGTGCTTATTCGAGTGGGCTGCATAGCCTTTAATAATTCAAGCCTTCTTCCGGTCCCCAAAATGTATGAATGCCGCACAGAATACACCTTACCGTACGTGTTATAAGCATAGAGTATCATGCCATGTGCTAACGGGATATTTACTACATCTAGTAGTTGTAGTTGTACTGTAGTATTGCATTCATGCAAACAGTAAGTCGTATACCGTATCTACGCATATACCTACCACATGTAGTATTTGTCGTACATTAGTTATGGAGTACTAATGGAGGGGAGTGGGAGGTGGCTATTGGGGTCGGGAGGGGGGTGTCTTATTAGAGTAGTTACTGTATCTGTCTACTTGACACCTCGAAGCTTGAACTGGCGCGCGCCGCCGTCGTACTCCATCTCGCTCTGAATGCCGTCGGCGCCTCTGCATTGTATCAGGACCTGCCTGAGGTATCCGATCAAGTCTTCCGAGAAGCCCGTCAGCCACAGCCTATCAGTGCCAGTGAGGCTGATCATGCAGAAGTCCGCGTCGCCGCTCGTGTACACAGTGGAAAAACACTCATCTAAAAAAAACCCTGTACTCGTGTAGAAGACGCAAAAGTTGCCGAATCTAATGGCGGGGAGGGCGCACCATAAGAATTGTCGCCAAATGTAACCGCAGCTGATTTTGGCTCGGAGTAAACTAGACTTCCCTAAGACTAAATCACCAATCGACTGCAGATTACAGTCAGTCACCTACATAGCGTTGCACCGGGACCACCGAATAGATTTGTCGAGTCCGATCGGCGTTGTCCTACCAACCTCTCAGAGTCGACTCTGCATCGGCTTCGTAAATGGTCTTCTTTACATGCCAGACGCAGGCCCTTTTATCTGTGATGTGACACGTGTAAGTAAAGGGCTTCTAGACTTGACCATGTCTGTATCTGTATCATGAATGATTATGCAAATATCGAAGCTGCGTATTCTGAACCACTATGAATGAAAGCTATGTATAATATGTATGTGCTTTACTTAGCGGAAAGAACTCCGAATAGAACTACCTAGGTAGCCATAATGATCGGGTTGAGCGCGTCAGCGCTCAACCTAATTTGTTCGGCTGGGGGCTAGTGCGCCTCTGGGGACTACGGGTTAGTTAGTACTACGTCATATAGGTAGACTTAACCGATCGGGCTGAAATTTTCACCATAGATGTTCATAGTAACAAGAAGTATTGTGTTAATACGTCAGCCTAATCGGTTGAGTTGTTCCCGAGATATTAAACAAAACCTGTCGAAAGATTCATCAATCTCTGGCTAATTGCCAGGTTTTCAGCCTCGTTCTCCCTAACGGTAGTAGCTAGGGGCGAGATTTTAATGGCTCGTTGGAATCGTGTATCAATGGCATTCGGAGCTGCACAATAAATTCGACCAAGAGTTCTTCCAGTGCGACCATCCAAGCATATTCCAAGCGCTGCGTGCCTCTTGTAGCCTTTACTAAGCCCGAAGCAAGCGTGTCGTTTCCAGTTTTCGACGCGTTTTGGTTACTGTAGCTCTCTGTTTACACTTTTGAAACTTTTTGTTGTCGGATTCGTGCTCAAGAGCTCGAGCGCTTCACTTATGCGATTGCGATTAATATGCGCTTCACTTATGCGATTAATATGCGATTTGACTAGCTTCGGTCAACTTTTGTCTTAAAATGGACCCCACTTTGGAATACTGTAGCGCGCGAGTTTGAAAACTTATTTCAGTTTTGAACACTCAGATGGCGAGAGTAGTCCGAGGGCTACTCGTCGATGTGTCGAACTCAACCCAGCTACGTCAGACAAGCGAGTTATTAAGCCCGAAGTAAGCGTGTCGTTTCCAGTTTTCGACGCGTTTTGGTTACTGTAGCTCTCTGTTTAAACTTTTAAAACTGTTTGTTGTCGGATTCGTGCTCAGGAGCTCGAGCGCTTCACTTTGATATGCGATTTGACTAGCTTCGGTCAACTTTTGTCTTAAAATGGACCCCACTTTGGGATACTGTAGCGCGCGAGTTTGAAGACTTATTTCAGTTTCGACCACTCAAACGGCGAGAGGAGTCCGAGGGCTACTCGTCGATGTGTCGAACTCAACCCAGCTACGTCGGACGAGCGAGTTATTAAGCCCGAAGCTAGCGTGACGCACGTACGCACGTACGCACGTACGTACGTACGCACGTACGCACGCCGAGCTCTTGATAGGGTTCGCTCGGCTGAGGCCGAGCGAAACAAGCTGCGTGTGTAAAAAGTTCAACCTATACTTTGTGTCTGTCAAATTTTGGTCAACAGTATGGTGAACTTTGTACACAGCGTTAGCCGCATCTGGAGAAAGTGTCTTGAGAACGTGTACCTTAAACCAAGTGCAGCTGTCCCCACGATACGGTTGTCTGTACAGCTGATCTGAAGCTCAGTGATATCGCCGCGTTCGCTATATGTTATCGGCATGATACGACGCCGTTTATCTGATGTTTCCTACCTGTGTGAAAACGTCACATCGAACAAAAAAACTTGCCAAAAGTTTGGCGCAGTTGTTCGTCATAGCGAATTCCTTTTGGCTTGGCGCACGGCACTTCTAATTCCGCGTACACATTCATCAACAAACAGCTGTTTTGGCCATTAGACGAAAATGTCGATTTTGAATTTTTTTATTTTAATTCTAAATATCTCAAAATTGCAATTTATTGAAAGTGTAAAAGTATGTCACAAATTATTATTGGCATACAGCCTTACCATTTCTGCGTTCAAATTCGTCAATAAATGACATTGTATTTTTGTCATTTTAATGGATTTTGACAAATAATCGTTTATTTCTAACAAATGCACATTTGCAAAAATTTTCTTTTACAAATTGTAAGCTACAAATTGCTACAAATTATAAGCTGCCTTTGCCCTTTCCATTTCTGAAGAAATTTTGCCGCTAGCTGATCAGACGAAAATGTCGAATTTAAAATTTTTAAATTTTAATTCTAAATATCTCGAAATTGCAATTTATTACAACTGAAAAACTATGTCACAAATTCTTATTGGCTTGCGACCTTTCAATTTCTGCATTCACATTTGTCAATAAATGACGTTGTATTTAAGCCAATTTATGCAATTTTGACAAATAATCGCGAATTTCTATTAAATTCCACATTTGCAAAAAATTCTTTTGTGTTACAAATTATCCGCGGTCCACGCTCCTTCCATTTCTGAAGAAATTTCGCGGTTAGCGCATCAGACGAAAAAGTCGATTTTTGACATTTTCGAATTTTAATTGCGAATATCTCGAAAATGCGAAATTAGCAACAGAAACGGACATCGGACCCGTACTCAGCGACCTCGACTCTACTTGACCACATACACCATATGTTTTACTTCGGTGCGACGGAAACACACACAGACAGACAGACAGACAGACAGACAGACACACATTGTCATCCGTATATATACACCTCGCCGCGCTGAGGCGCGGCGAAAAAAGGACCAAAAAATAAGAAAATTTTGATTACGTCAAGTGGATCGACCCCACTTGCAAAGTCGTCGGTGCCAGCCTTCTTTCCGCAAACTTACGAAATAGTTGGCCTGAAGCCAACAGCCCGCAGCCCAGCTACATTCTCAAGGATCAAAAGACTGGCAATTGGCTAGTTGGGTCATTCCCACAAAATCGCCTGAAACGAGTCGCCCCCGAAGAGGAACCCCCACGCAGGCCCGTGACTGGTTCCATGACAACTGAGCAAAACGTTATTAAAGCTGGCCCCAACCTTGGGCCACCGCAACTACGGCGAGAGAGTTTGCGCCGCCAACTTTAGTTTCGAGACGGCCTTGAGACTGCCCGGCAAGAAGGACGTCTCGGCTCTCACCGACTACTGTATCCAGACGGACGGCTTACTGTACTCGTTCAACGTCGAATTTACATACGGAGAAGCCGCTCAGCCCAACTATGCTCGGATAAAGTGCGTGTTCTATGCGCGCACGATTAACGACCTTTTGGCCGAGCTAGACAAGCTGTTGCAACAACTGGACCGCAGGGGGGGTCAACAAGCAAAGTTCAAAACCACGAAAGGCAAGGCGAGGGCGCAGAAGACGGTGCTTCAGACCGAGGCTCACGGGATACGCGATATGAACTGGGAGCTGGCCCAACTTTAGGGGTACGAGCAAATCGACTTCGAGCCGGGCAAAGAGGAAGGAATCAGTTCGACTCATCCCTTCGCCGTACCCGACGCTCTGTCCGTCTACCTGTCGATCGACGGCCTGGTTTCGCCTTCGACCATACTGGCCAATGGGGACCCGACCTCTACGCATGCTGTACCCGCGTTGCACTCGTTCGAGCTGTCACTGCTGGGGGCAGGGACGTGGTGGGGAAGGGGGGAATGGAACGACTGCAATACGTCAAAGTGGACAAATCGCGAGTCTACAACATCGCCGTCAGTCTGCGCTATACGAGCAACAACGAGCAGGTCCGCTGCAGCAAGTGGAGCAATAGAGCTACCTTCGGACTGGTAATGTTCTTAAAAGGCGGCTCTCGATCAATTTCTAGCCAGTCTGCTTCAGTATGTACAGCGACTTTTCCAAATGTCTAGTCTGCGAAGCCTGTCTGGAAGCGTAGGCGCCTACGATCCCGACGTCAAACCTCCGCAGCCAGGTCCGGTTCTGCCGGGCCAAGCCTCCAAGAAGCCAAGCCGGAACCCAAACCGGAGGAAATCGATCGTCGCGAGGAGGAATTGGCTACCTACCCAACTAATCGGGCCATTAGCAAGATTCTTGTAGGCGGCCAAGGAAAGAAGAGGCCGCGCCAAGAAGGTTCAAAAAGAAGAAGCCCAGGAAGAAGAAGCAGCCCTGGAAGAAGAAACCACAGAAGAAGAAGAAGAATGGCTAGCGTACCCATAATGCAGGAGCTGAATCTGTTCCAAAGGAACGAGCAGCTCTTCAACGTGGCCGCCGTGCACCAGGAGGTGATCCAGCCCACCCACATGGCCAAGACGTGGCCGGGCAGCATCCAGTTCGACATCGGCGTCAAGGAGA
>JASAMZ010014145.1:0-20876 GCA_030248115.1 Linhomoeus sp. GSCO2_2 | reverse complement strand
CGTCCTGTAGTGGTGGTGCTGCCTGGCCTTGTTCAGTTTGTTCCTCTGCGTCTGCGAGGCCGCCGGCGGCGGCTCCTTCGGAAACACTTTGGTTATGTTGCCCACAGCCTTCGTACGACCCTCCCTGAACAACCGCTCAGTTGTTTCTTTAATCACGTCAAATCCTGAAGTCGGAACTCGCCTGAAGACCATGCGCGTGCCCACTCGCAGGTACTCCGGATGCTTGAAGAAGCGGAAGCGAACGGTCGCCTTGTCGCCCGTCCTCAGGCAGTCCTTCGTCATCGACAGAATCGTCGCCGTCTGCCTGATGGGGCCGCAGTGCACTGCAACACAGATGAAAAGAGAGCAATTATTCGAATCTTGGGGTAACGCGTTCGTTCGTTTTGAGACTGCGCTCGATACACAGTGACAAGAGAACAAGCGCAGGCGCATGAGAAGGACGCACGCATTGCTTGATAGCGGACGGAGATGGTGGTGGGGTGGTGGAGGACGAGGATCTCGGCCTCGAATTCCCAGCATGCCTGCGGCTTGACGTCCGGATGGGCGATGACCATGCCCTTGCGCACGTCGCGCTTCTTGAACTTCCTGTAAAGGGAGTATGCAGCAGCTGGCGATTGTCGACACGTATGAGATATTCGAGCATAAAACTTCGCTTCTCACTACATCAACGCTTACCTGAGGGCGAAGGAGGCGGTCTGTCCTCCGCGCAGCTCCTTGACAGGCATGCGCTTGCGATGAATGGACTTGATCTCGATCTCGCGGAAGTCCCCCGTCTCCACCATGGGACCCAGCAGCATTCGGTTGCCCAGACGAATCACCCCACGAAGACAGGTCCCGGAGACGACGGCGCCCACGCCCTGCACTGTGCGCATGTGCGCGCATACGCCAACTGAGACGGATAGGAAGAGCGCTTCAGTGTCGTTGCTTCAGCAGAGGCGCCAATATACCGTTACGCTGAGTAGTGAGGTTCGCGCTGCTGTCGAACGGTTATACGCAAGAGAGAATATCGGCTGCAATTCGAGCAACAATTATGCTTGGCCGTCGCATAACTATCGAGTTTAATTTAACTCATGTTATTCAGCGTGTAATTTGATTTAGCAAATCTATACTCGAAAGTTGACTCGACTCACGTCGACCCAGTAGGTGTCGTCCACTTGGAACTCCGCCGGCTCGTTCTCGAAGGCGCTACTGCGCACCGGCAGCAGATTGAGGAACATGCGCAGCAGATCCAAGTTGAGACCCGTCACGTTCGACACTTGGAAGATGGGACAGATCCTGGAACAGAAGGTGATGGCTGCACACCACAGGATTGTATTCGATTACTACTGCTTCAGCGACAGTCTCAATCATTATTTGCTCGTCTTAGCGAATCCAAGCTTACAAACCTCTCCGATTGGAAATTGGTGGCCGAGACGATGACGTCCTCTATGGACTGGACCATGACCGGCAGCTTGCGACATCCGGGCGACTTTAGCAGTTTCTGTATGAGCTTCAGGGTCTCCTGGAGGACGCTGGGAGGGCACATGTCCACCTTGGTGACCACCACGAAGACGGGCACGCTGAGGGCCAGCGCCAGACCCAGATGCTCCTTCGTCATGCCCACGATGCCCGCGTTGGCCCCAACCTGGGTGCAGGTGGGGTTGAATTACAGTACCTTTGCTCGCATCGTTCAATTCAAGTGTCTGAGAGAAAACACTGGCTCCAGGTAGGCGCAAAGGCCCAGCATTCTACAGGCGACATGCGCGCGCCAAAGGCCTCGCTTAGTATGACGGTCTAACCATTCTCTTACCATGAGCATGCTGTAGTCCGGGACGTGTCCGGTCATGCCGAAGATGGTGGTCTTGAGATACTTCTCGTGTCCGGCCAGATCGATGAAGGTGATGACCTTGCTTCCCCTACGGCAGATGCTCACCCAGTCCAGGTTGCCCGTGTGACGGTCGGGGTCGTTGACCACCGAGCCCTCGGCGTCGAAGCCCAGAATGTCGTTGCCCACCGACGAAGTCCGCCCGCTCTCCACCTCGTGCTTGTGCCTACAATGAATCGAGCAATGTACGACAAGAGAAGGCAGGCGAGATAGCAAGAAGACTCGCCCACCTGAACAGCTTGAGGCGCGCGTGTCCGCGCCCATCGTCCAACTCGCCGTGGGTCAGCACGCCCAGAAGCGTGGACTTGCCGGCGTCGACGTTGCCCACCACGGAGCAGCGCACCTCGATGAAGTCCTCCTCGCCCATTCGCTTGCGCACCAAATAGTCGGCTGTGTAGGTTGTCTCTGACGACTGCTGCTGCTGCTGCGCCTCGGACGCGGCGACATCGCCCGACGACAACTGCTGCAGCTGCGACTTGACCCTCAGCTGGACGGCCACGGCATTCGCCTTTTCGGCCAACGACTTCAGAGTTCTGTCGCTGCCGGCCAGCTCCTCCTCCGTAATGCCTGAGAGTAGACCAAGATATCGTCACAAGACAGCTTGTACACGGCTGGCTAATCCTGCCTACCCGCTTCTCCGGTCAGCTCGCTAACGCCGACTTCGTAGAGGCACTCTCCTCGGCCTTCCTTGAGCCGAATCTCGAGTCTGTCGACGATCGCGTCGGCGTCCTCCGCTCCGGGGTCGACTAAGGCAAGTTTGCCGAAGATCCTGTTTCCCCTGCTGTCTTCCTCCATAGGAACTGCTGGGGCTGTGCCGTTCTCAGCCGCCGCTGCTGCTGCTTCTGCCGTCGACGACGACGATGATCCGACGGCAGCAGTGGCGCTCTTCTTAGGCGAAGCAGCGGCGCCTCCTCCTTTCTCGGGGGAAGAGAACAGCGCCGTCGACTCCTTCACCTTCTGGTCCAGCATCGAAGCCATCTTCCTCAGTGAACAACTGGACTAGACGAGCTATCTCCAAGTCAGACGGTGAGGATTTCTGACACCATCTGAAACTGGAAAGCAAAATGTACGTATACCTACATAGCATCAACGCAACGACCAATTCTTACACAGTCGTTGCATCAGCAATACAATTGCGCAACCTAAGATCAGCACAGACCGACAGACGACGTCAGACAACCCGATCGGAAGTGTGCACAATCGGGGGGGTATGAATGGTGGCAGTGGCAGTGGCAGTGGCAGTCAGGGGTATGAATGGTGGCAGTCTGGCAGTGGCAGTCAAAATCTTTGTCGAAGCACATTTTTCGGCAGAGTAGGCCGATCGAGATGGGACAAAGACCGATCTATGCAGCTCGTCATGGCCTTTAATTTTGTAGTTGTCGACTTTTTTCGAAGTCGTCAAATTTCATACAAAATTTCTGAAGAATCGATTTTTGGCACATAATTTGACGAATTTCGCACAAAAATAGACACATTACGAAAAAATGGTTCTTTCAAAAAAGATGCGGCTTGGGAAGTCCTATAACATGAAAATCGCATTTTTGTAACTGTTATTGCGAAAAGCGCAAATTCTATTTTTTTGCACAAATTTCTAATATTTTCGTTCCACATGGGTTAATCAGAGCAGATATGGTGAAAATTAAATTTTCATGTTATAGGACTTCCCAAGCCGCATCTTTTTTGTAAGAACCATTTTTTCGTAATGTGTCTATTTTGTGCGAAATTCGTCAAATTATGTGCCAAAAATCGATTTTTCAGAAATTTTGTATGAAATTTGACGACTTCGAAAAAAGTCGACAACTACAAAATTAAAGGCCATGACGAGCTGCATAGATCGGTCTTTGTCCCATCTCGATCGGCCTACTCTGCCGAAAAATGTGGTTCTACAAAGATTTTGACTGCCACTGCCAGACTGCCACCATTCATACCCCTGACTGCCACTGCCACTGCCACCATTCATACCCCCCCTGCACATCAATCATTCAACATCAGAAGAAGTGACAACTGACACGGGAGACCAAACAGCTGTACTCAACGCTGTTATTCGACAACATTCCGATTTCATTCCACACCGTTCCAACCCAAACAATCATGATAGAGCCGCCTCTGAAACCCACACTGCCAGTCAGGACGACCCGCTCAGGATCTCAACTCAACATAGACAGATTGTAAGGAAACGCTACCGTAATCGGTAAGGTACACTGCAACTGATCGCGTATAGCATGAATTCTATATGGTTTGGAAAGCCAAGCCACCGCCGATTCCGCAGTTACTAGCAAACAGTAGCTACAAATGGCGACTGCATTCTCGAAGTAAGCGTGGAATAATCACGACGAAGCCGATCCGTCGTCCGGAACCTTGGTGCTTCAGTGATAGAAACTTGAAGCGTGTATTTCGTTCGACGTTCCTCTGGCTGTTGCCTATCTATTCCAAAATCAATATTTCGAAGGATGTATTCACGGAAGGGTCGGCCGAGATGCTGTACGGCTGGTGAGTGGCGGTACGTTAGCGGCCAGTCGCTTCCCCGCTGCCTTGCGTGGTGATCGTTCTCGTCAACAGTGGTGTACTGCTACTCGCTTGCTGACGCTGTATACCAAACGTCCTCCTTTCCATTGCTTCGCCATCGCCACTGCTTAGAAAGAAGGAGGGCCGACGAGAATGCCATGTTCCGACTGCGCGGGTGTTCGCGTTGAACTGTTGACGTTGCGGGAGTTCATGTCCCACTGGTTCAACATTCTCCTGCGTAAGATGGAAACCCTGGAGAGGCAACAGCTGCAGGGGGCGGCCATGGCCGCCACCGTGGATGGCGTCGCCAACGCTGTTATCCACGGACACGCCGCTTCATCGCCGCCGGAGAAGTTGAATCGGAACAGAATCGAGGCGGCACTGAACGCCGGCCGACCTTCCAGCAGCTCGTCCAGCGGCCACAGCGGCGTCCTGCAACATGCCAGTGCAACCAGTGCAGCTTCCTACCCAACCCCCAGCCAGCTAGCAGCTAGCAACGAGTCGATTCTGGGCGACACATTCCCCGTACTCCAAAGCCTGTTTTCGGACCAGTTTGACCGCGGATCGATGAATCTGGCCGACACGACGAAAAGAGACGACGACGAGTCCGACGGAAGCAGACGCAGAGTCGTCAGACCTGTAGAAGATGGCTCTTCCGGTCTCGACGAGCAGTCGGCTTCGCTGCCGGTTTTCGGAGGCCACCAGCGGCGTCACCAAGAGCGGCTGCGCCAGCAACTGGAGAAGATGTTGGTGTACGATTGTGTACCGTCCTTTTGCTGGTGTGAGGCACCTGCCATCAGTGAAACGAAGCGGAGTGGTGAACATTCAGATGTAGCAACGGCCCTTCGGGAGCTATCGCGGTCGACAACGAAGTTGAGCCTGACCACGTCGGCGAAGCGGGAGGCGGCCGATTCGGCGCAGCTGGTGATGTTCCTGTGGCTGCAATGGAGGACGACGACGCCCAAGACGCATCCTACCCAGCGGCGGCGCCCGACTCCGATCGCCGCACACACGGCGGCAGTCCCCATGTCCCGAAGTGGTGGGTGGCGCGCAGCAAGACGAGCGGCCGTTTCGACTGCCGTCTCTGCTCGTCCAGCTTCAGTCAGCTGTCGAATCTTCGTCGGCACGTCAAGGTGCTCCACCAGGGCGTGGGCACCAAGCACCAGTGCCGCTATTGCGGCAAGAACTTCACCTGGAAGGGCGCCTGGCGCCGGCACGAGCAGTTCGTCCACGAGCTTCGAGGGGGCAGGATCTCGGCGGTGGCCGCTCGACAAATGGACGAGGCGACGACTTCTGCCGAGCTGCCGTCCTCGTCCTCTTCGTCGGGAATGGCGCACGCGTCCGTTGACATGTGACGTCGCCTGGAGAGGCGCAAGCGCAGACCGGAAGTGGCGCCGCAGTGCGCTGTTAAGTCTACCTACATTCGTGGGAGCTGGCAATTCGAGTATACGCTTTGTGTTCTCTGTATGTCTTCTCGATTAGGCGTGTGAGTGAACTTGAGCGTAGTGTTAGGTTTCGTTAATCGCATCCGTTGAATGCTAAGTTAGTCAGTGCGACCGCTTGATCGAGTATGTTCAACTCGTTGACAATTGATTTCACGGCCTACATAACACAATGAGCGTTATCTGTCCGCGGTGAGGTGGCCAGCTTTACAACGGTATCGGTCCCTGCGTAATCTCGTGCGTGTTTTCAGTGTTCGCATCTCAGTCTTTGACAGTTGACACCAGTAGGATCTGCACAACTGGTCAATTTGAATAAAGTACCGATTGGTGAGGGTTGCTCTGGCACAGTAGGTTCATGGCGCTGCTTATAGCTATGGCGAGAGTGAGGAGCGATGCAAAACGGACAAGAAAGCACCTACCTTCTAATAGCGCCTTCATCTTGCCTCCGCGCGGTGGTTCCGGAGCATTCCTCGCCATGGTTGGTCGTAGAGCTGTCTTCAATCCAATCGACAGGATATCGGGTTGAGCGCGTCAGCGCTCAACCCAATTTGTTCGGCCGGGGGCCAGTGCGCCCCCGGGGACTAGGGGTTAGTACTACGTCATATAGGTAGACTTAACCGATCAGGCTGAAATTTGCACCATAGATGTTCATAGTAACTAGAAGTATTGTGCTAAAATTTCAGCCAAATCGGTTGAGTGGTTCCCGAGATATTAAACAAAAACTCTCGAAAAATTCAGCGATCTTCATCAAACTGCCATGTTTTCGGCTCGGCCTCGTTCTCGCGAATGGTACAAGGTGGGGTGACGCTTTATGGCTCGTTAGAACCGTCCACTAACCGCATTTATTATGTTAAAAAATCACAGAGATCGGTTGAGTACTGCGGTCGTAGGCACCGATCAAAAAAATGGCCGAAATTTTGGCGAAGTCCCACTCAAGACGGCCGAGCTCTAATGGTGCAGGCTGGGGCGCCAATCAAAGTGCTCCCCCAAAGTACACTATGGGGTGATCAAAAGTGTATAACATTGCATCTTTCTAGGTCGTTTGAGTAAAAAGATACAAGGTGGCAAAAGTCCAGTCGGGTACAGATCCGGGGCTCGGCTCAAGACGGCCGAGCTCTACTGGTGCATGCTGGGGCGCCAATCGAAGTGCTCCCCCAAAGTACACTATGGAGTGATCAAAAGTGTAAAACATTCCATCTTTCTATGACGTTTGAGTAAAAAGATACAAGGTGGCAAAAGTCCGGTCGGGTATAGATCCGGGGCTTGGGCCAAGATGGCCGAGCTCTGGTGGTGCACGCTGGAGCGCCAATCGAAGTGATCCGGTCTAGACCACCATAGGGTCAATAAATGTGTAAAACATTTCATCTTTCTAGGTGGTATGGTTCTTGAGATATGGATGCACAAAGGTCAGATCCGGTACCAATCTGGGGCTTGGCTCAAGACGGCCGAGCTCTACTGGTGCAGGCTGGAGCGCCAATCGAAGTGATCCGGTCTAGACCACCATAGGGTGAATAAATGTGTAAAACATTTCATCTTCCTAGGTTGCTTGGTTCTTGAGATATGGATGCCCAAAATTTGAAACTGGTACACTCGCGGATCTCGGCTCACTTACGCTGAGCTCTAACGGTGCAGGCTGGGGCGCCAATCGAAGTGATCCAGTCTAGACTACCATAGGGTGGGAAAACATTTCATCTTTCTAGGTTGTATGGTTCTTGAGATATGGATGCACAAAGGTCAGATCCTGTACCAATCTGGGGCTTGGCTCCAGATGGCCGAGCTCTACTGGCGCATGCTGGGGCGCCAGTCTTTGAGATCCAGTCAAGACCATAATAGGGCGAACTGAAGTGTAAAACATTTCATCTTTCTAAGTCGTCTCACTAAAAAGTTTGCAGTGGCAAAAGCCGCTTTGAGTGCAGTATGACATTATGACGAAATCGTAAATTTGTATAGTCGATGTCGAAATGAACTGTAGAGTGGTGATATGTATTGGAGGTGTTGAGAGTGGACTCTAGAAGGGTGGTGGGTGACAGAATGACGTTATGACGAAATCGTAATGCATATAGTCGTATAGCTGTCTGTGCATCCAACCTCCTGAGGCCAGACCTGTCTGTGCATCCAACCTCCTGTGGCCAGCCAGACCTGTCTGTGTGCATCAAACCTCCTGTGGCCAGACCTGTCCGTGTCCCCACACCTACAACAGCAATCCTTTCAAAGCAGACCTGTCTATGTTGCCTCTCAGCAAACCTACAATGTATGCCTCCCCCCCCCCCCCTGAAGGTGTCCACTCTGTGGACATGGACAGGGTGTGTATTTCAGGAAAGTTCCCCCCTGCTGGGGGGTAAGGACAGGTGAATTTGTTCGTCCTTATGAAGACTGATGATGAACAGGCTGTGTATCTCAGATGACTTCGGGCCCTCTACTACACGAACAAATTCAGTGTGCTCTGTATATGGGTGCCCAACTCTCACTAAATTATGAGTCTCTGTGTTTGTCGTTTGTGTACTTACTGCAAAACGCTTACCCAGCATTAGTGCAGAATGTGCATTTACCAACATTAATATCTCCAGAAGCTCTGTTAGCAGGTGAAGCCATCTACTTGTGTGCATGGCTGAGCAGTCAAAGTGGGAGTTAGCCATGGGGTCCATCACCCTTGCGTACGTTGCGCTGAGTGCGGAGCGGACATTGTGTTGTGTGAGATGCGGTGGCAGGCACTGAAGCCACACACGCATGTTGATAGTGGTAAAGTGCGTTTGCCACATGTACGTTGTGCGTACGTGATAAGCTCCGTGCGCGTGAACAGAGCACGCTGAATTTGTTCGTGTAGTAGAGGGCCCGAAGTCATCTGAGATACACAGCCTGTTCATCATCAGTCTTCATAAGGACGAACAAATTCACCTGTCCTTACCCCCCAGCAGGGGGGAACTTTCCTGAAATATAACTCGGTGATTTTCTGATGAATCTTCCTCAAAATTTGAAACAACATAGATACGTGTTTAGAATTTTTGGCGTTTAAATTTCGGTCAATTCCAATACATAACTTTCAAGTTATGCACTTGTACGTGACCGCCATCCTCTTCCGTGGCCTTCTCGCAGCGCGCCAGCCCCTCTCCATCTTCTTCATCTTCGCTCAAACCAGGCTGCTCATTACAGCTTTTCAGTGACAGCAAAGCACTTTTTTGATTTCTTGACGCTAACCAGACAAAAGTAAAGATATTAAAGCTGCTCAGAGCTTAAATAGCAGACGCGTTTGCGTTTGTCGGGCTCCCAGGCGACAAGAACAACGCAAGTTGACCATTTAAGCTATAATTGCTATAACTTGTGATTTACTGTACGAATTATAATGATTTTCATAGAGATAAAATTCTAAACGTGTGCCTATGTTATGTCAAAATTTGAGCAAGATTCGCTAGAAAATCACTGTGTTATAGCCAAATAGACACCCTGTAGATCCAGGGCTTGGGCCAAGATGGCCGAGCTCTGGTGGTGCACGCTGGAGCGCCAATCGAAGTGATCTGGTCTAGACCACCATAGGGTCAATAAATGTGTAAAACATTTCATCTTTCTAGGTTGCATGGTTCTTAAGATATGGATGCACAAAGGTCAGATCGGTACCAATCTGGGGCTTGGCTCAAGATGGCCGAGCTGTACTGGTGCAGGCTGGAGCGCCAATCGAAGTGATCCAGTCAAGACCATAATAGGGTGAACAAATGTGTAAAACATTTCATCTTTCTAGGTTGTATGGTTCTTGAGATATGGATGCCCAAAGGTTGGAACCACTACAGTATGACATTATGACGAAATCGTAAATTTGTATAGTCAATGTCGAAATGAACTATAGAGTGGTGACATGTATTGGAGGTGTTGTGGGTGGACTCCAGAAGTGTGGTGGGTGACAGAATGACGTTATGACGAAATCATAAATTCGTATAGTCGATGTTAAAATGAACTGTAGAGTAGTGATATATATTGGAGGTGTTGTGGGTGGACTCCAGAAGGGTGGTGGGCGGCAGAATGACATTATGACGAATCGTTAATTCGTATAGTCGCATAGCTGTCTGTGCATCCAACCTCCTGAGGCTTTTAGGAAACGAAGACGTATTCACGGAAAAATAGACGTAGACAGCCAGCAATCACTAAACGACGCCCAAGGCGACACCACGCCATGAATTCTATGCCGCGACTCAAAATTGACCGAAATTCATGTTTTCCATCATTGATAGTGTACAAATTGCTGCGTAAAAGCTCTCGCAACCACTTTGAAGCTGAAACTGCCACATTTTTTCTTGTTTAAGCGAATAAATTCATTGAGATTTGTGCGGGCTAAACTTATTTGTAGAAGAAAAGATGGCACACGGCTACCGTATGCTCCTCATATAAAATCACTTTTGAAAACTTTAAAGTTCTGTAGTTTTTGTAGACGCAACCGATTGAGCCCTTTCCACCGGCATTTCGTAGAACTTGTGATTCTCTTTCTGTTTCGATTTTTTAAACAAAATTCTACTTTTTCTTTTAGCTAAACAAAGATTTATTTTGCCGATAAGCATGGTCCCAGTTACGTGTTGTTGGTATTTTTGTCCGAAATGGTTGTAACGTAGCAGAAAGAGAATTAAAAGTTCTACAAAATGTCGGTAGAATGGGCCAAATCGGTTGCGTCAACCAAACGTTACACCCGTTTCAAAATTGCGTAAGCAATTCTATATGAGAGATATACGGTAGCCGTATCTCTGCCTTACTTTCTAACCAGGCAAGTCGTCCAGGGGACGCAGTATACTCCACAAATTTGAACTCCTACGCATAGTGACTTCCCTTTGGTTGCAACCTCATGATACCTCGGAGTGCAAAAGCGTGATCGCCACCCCGTAAAAGCCCGGAATCGATGTAGAACACCCCTAACTTCCTATGGAGTCCTGGAACTGAAATTCTGCAGTTGGGGTACGGTAGCATGCGATTTCGTCATAGGTACGTTCAAACATCATCTAAACGCTAAACGCATGCGAAATTCGTAATCAGCGCCCCCGAAAACCCCGAAATCGAGTATAATATTGGCAAAGTCGACCCGACGCCCAAAATTCAAACCGACGCGGCAGGGATACTGTAGCTCCGCATATTTGCCAAAAACACTTTTCTGGACCAGATTTCAACGTAGAATCGTTTTAAACAACTTTTGGAACGATCCGGCAACGCATTCGGGCGCTACAGACGTCGAAACGCGAAAATCGCACTTTTCGACCCCGGAGTCCGTTGGTTTCCTGGGTTGGGTGGGTTTGGGGTTTTAGCGAATGCCGCTCTACGACGTAAGACGAGCGAGTTAGGGCCATTTGGGTTACGAGCGAGTTTGAACATTTGGGTTACTGTAGCCCGCGAAATTCAAACTTTTGAATCTCGACTTCTCCTAACGGAATGATCAGTGTGCCGAAGCCTATTCAACAAACTCAAGATCGTCTCTGTACGACGGAAGACGAGCGAATTAGAGAAGTTTTGCGTTTTGAACTTTTAGGTTACTGTAGCTCGCGATATTCAAACTTTTGAGTTTCGACCAATAGAAGAACAAATGATCAGTGAGTCAAGAGCTATCCAGCAACTCAAGATCGTCTCTCTACGACACACGCTGAGCGAGTTAGAGCGATTTCTATGCTAAAAACGCGAGAATGTCGCTTTTCGTGGTGCGTGTTTCCGTAATTGACAAAATTTTTACGCCAAGTGAAAGAGCGCGTCGAGACCTTTTAGTTGACCTATTGCACGCCGCTCTACGACGAAAGACGAGCGAGTTAGAGCCGTATTGCGTTTTGACCTTCGGGTTACTGTAGCACGCGCAATTCAAACTTTTGAATCTTGACTTGTCCTAACGCAATGGTCGAAACCTATTTAACGATCTCAAGACTGTCTCCCTGCTACGGAAGACGACCGAGTAACAGAAGTTTTGCGTTTTGAACCTTTGGGTTACTGTAACTCGCGAAATTCAAATTTTTGAGTTTTGACCAATAGACGGACAAATGAGTCGAGAGCTAGTCAATAAACTCAAGATCGTCTCTCTACGACGCACGCTGATCGAGTTAGAGCGATTGTAATGTAAAAATGTCGAGAATGTCGCTTTTCGTGTTGCGTGTTTGCGTAGTTAAAAAAACTTTTTATGCCGAACGAAAGAGCACGTCGAGACCTGTCAGTTGACCTACGCACGCCGCTCTACGACGTAAGACGAGCGAGTTAGAGCCGTTTTCCGTTTTGACTTTCGCGTTACTGTAACTCGCGAATTTCAAACTTTTGAATTTTGAAACCTCCCAGCTGAATGATCAGTGAGTCGAGAGCTATCCATAAAGCCCAAGATCGCCTTCCTACGACTTTCCAACACCGAGATCTGAGAGCGTGACGAACGGACGGACGAACGAACGAACGGACGAAAAGCTCTCGTAGGGGTTCGCCCGGCTGAGGCCGGGCGAAAAAATGTCAGCTGATAAGAACTCGGGTTTGGAGAATGAACAGGACGACCTCAAGAGAAGCAAGAGATACCTACAACAGAGCCTGCGCAAGTCTGAGCAAACCGCTGAAGAAGCCACTAAATCGACTACATGCAAGAGAAAGAAGGGACGATCCGAGAACTTCAACGACAACTGTACGCGCTACAAGTTGTGGTGCCTCCTCCATAGGGGCCAGCACGACAGAATGTCAAAGAAAAGGATAGAACCCTCGCCAAGAGAGGGTACTGTATGTATGCTATCTTATCCGAAAGAGCACGGAATTCCTTTGTTCCAGAAACGCCCATTTTGTCACTTAGGCAAGCTTTCTGCTTTCGACCGAGCGCATGTGCCTGACGGATAGGCTGAGTGGGTGCGAGTGAAGGAAGTTGTGTGTAGCGAGAACAAAGGCGTAAGAGCTCTGCCAAATAAAACTGCCACTCTCTTGTGCGTCGACCTTCACTAATTCTTAATTCAATAAGGGGGACAATTATTTGCAGCTTTTAATTTGTAACTACAGCTTTTCATTTAGAAGAATGCGCTTTTAACTGTCACCGCTTTTCATTCTGAACAAAGCGCTTTTCATTTGGAACAATGCGCTTTTCGTTTGGAACAACGCGCTTTTAAGAACATAGGAGCAGCTTTTCATTTTGAACAAAGCGCTTTTCATTTGGAACAATGCGCTTTTCATTTTGAACAATGCGCTTTTAATTCTGCTGCTGTGAGACAAAGGGCAAAAGTCCAGAAATATGCCAGAATGAGCATTTACAATTCATTTAAATTACATTTTTTTAAAATTACATTCTAAATTCAGTTATATTTCTTTCGGACACAGAATATTCCTTTCAAAGCAGGCTTTGCTTAGGCTCGCCCTGCGCCCACACTGCACAAGAGTCAGTCGGCGTCGCAGTCTGGCGGGTCTCAGCTGAGGCTTAACGCGACCGGTGACCGACTTCAGGGCGCGCGGAGCGCGCCCTGAAGTTGGTGGTCGCGCTAAGCCTCAGCTGAGACCCGCCAGGCGCGACGCCGGCCGAGTTTTAGTGCAAACGGTAGGTGTAGTGCTCACTCCCCCATATACTTAGCCTCCTGCTTAGGCTGGCTGTGCCTCTTCCCTGCTAGCGCTCGCAACAACTTGCACTTTGAAGCCTACTAGCCTATGGCCACGCCGACAGACTTTCCCTAGCAAATTGGGATGGTTCGCGTCGACGTCACGTTGCGACAATGCCGTGCGCGACGCAGCAGGGCGTTAAAAGCGGTTTGTTCAAATTAAAAGCGGTTTGTTCAATTTAAAAGCGGTTTGTTCAATTTTAAAAGCGGCTTGTTCAATTTAAAAGCGGTTTGTGCAATTTTCGGTCCAGCTGCTGCCAAAAGCGGCATGTTCAAGTTAAAAGCGCATTGTTCATTTTTAAAAGCGCATTGTTCAGTTTTAAAAGCGCGTTGTCATTTTTCCGGAGGCTATAAAGAAAAGCGGTATGTTCGTTTTTAAAAGCGCAATGTGTATTTTCTAAGCGCTCTTGAATTAAATTAAAAGCGTCCTAAAATACCAGCCTTCAATAAGTGATTAGGTGTAGCGAATACAAACGAAGCACATGTATAGGTGCCATGTTTTCGGAGATTTTCACGCCCATTGACCTGGGTTTGACACTGGTGTCCGTACCATCTCTTCTACTCTATCTGGCCATCCTTGTCATGCTAACCAGGTGGGACTGTTGGGCCAGCAACGCACATTTTGGACTTAGCCCGAGGGCCGAGGGCGGTATAATACACTCGCTGTATTGCAAAACTGCAATGCGGTCTTAAGTCTGCACCTTCGCCTCAACAAAAGCCTAAGCCTAGTAAGCCAAAGACTAAGCCTAAGCCTAAGACATGGCCTAAGCCAAAGCCTAAGCCTAAGACTAAGCGCAAGCAAAGCCTGAAAAAATTTGTGCTGCGAAATATGTAGGTCTTTATCAAAACCCGGGTTTCTGCTGACCACTAACGTCGCCCAACAGTCTCCAGAAACTGGCACCAGTCACCCTTTGACTCGAGCTTCTTTCGCATAACCCTGTATCTCGGAGTGTTGGACTGCTACAATCTCGTGTTCACCTATGTGTTCATGAAGCTGCCATGGTGGGGCGTCACTTCGAAAATCTACATGAAGTATGGGGGTGGGACTTTGGCGGCAATTAGTGATTTTATGGGAGTCTACGTGAATGTCTGTCAGACGCTGGCTGTTCTATTGATGGCCATTAATCGGTTGGTGGCCGTCGCTTTTCCGTCGAGATACAACAAGGTAGCATACACAAACGCATAGAACTATCTGGAGTAGCACTACCTACAGTACCAGACGAAACGTGACGCTTCTAAAAGCGAGTTAGGTACATTGGTTGGTATGTAGACGAAGACGAAAACTGGAAACGTCACGCTTGCTTCGGGCTTAATAACTCGCTTGTCTGACGTCGCTGGGTTGAGTTCGACACATCGACGGGTAGCCCTCGGACTACTCTCGCGAACTGTGACGTCGAAATAATAACAAGTTTTAACAAGTCTCTTTTAAAAAGCGGAGTGGTTTTGAGCTTTGAATTTTTACTGAGATTGTAGCAAGGCCCTTTCCGGTTTCGTGCAGCGTCTTTGACTCTCCTCGCGACTACACTTTTTGGAGTGGTTTTGCTACGCAACATTGGTATCGCTCGGGTTTAATTCCTTACACCAAGAAAATCGTCTTTTCAGACTAAATTTAAAAACAGACACTGGAATCTAACGCAAAACTACAGGTTAATTGTGAGCATGATTTGATGTTGCCTTGCAGTGAGCTCTTCAGCGATGTCAAGACCGCCGCTTTTCAACGCACGAGTGCCAAGATATACATAACAAACCAAAATCTGCAGTTTTCATCGCGTTTTGGTTACTGTAGCCCTCTCATTGACCTTTTGAAACTTTTTGTTGTCGGATTCTTGCTCAGGAGGTCGAGCGCTTTATTCTGATATGCGATTCGACTAGGTTCGATAAAGTTTTGACTTTTCGCGGACATTACTTCTGGATGCTGTAGCGCGCAATTTTTTCGCCGCGCCTCAGCGCGGCGATGTGTATATATACAGATGACGATGTGTAGTCCGCGAACTTTTTTGTCCAGCCGAAGTAAAACACGTGACAGATGGCATCAGGTAGAGTCGATGTCGCCGATTACGGATCCGATGAGATTAGCTGTTGCTATTTTCAGAATGAAGGTGGGTGTAACGTTTGAAGTTTGAAATTTTTCGACAAATTATCTCTATTTGCAATGTTACGGTGCTTACGGGGCATATCACGTGCTAAAGCACCGTAGTCTGCTGAATAGACGCCAACTGAGAGTATAAGAGCGCCGTTTTGAGAATCGCTGTGATGCGACAGCATGGCGTAGGCGGGAAAGCCGCCGGATCGCGCGCAAAAACGTGCGAGCCGACCGAGGTTCGATCCTCGGCGACCCTTTTGCTGTTTTGCTGCGCTTTATTCTGGTTTTGTCATTTACGTTTTGACACCGAACCGCCAAACAATTATCGGCGTAGCGGCTTCTGATTTGTCCACGTCAGCAAAATGTTTTACATAACCTTAAATCCCTGTGGCCAATGCTAGCGGTAGCGAGTTTCGTTGAAGACTATACCCACGCTCACACCACCACCCCGTCGATTGGCATCTTGTCACACGATGGCGTCGATAACACCCAGCGAAGTCTTGGCGTCCGTTTCTGTTGCTGAGTCATTGTCGTAGTCGCGTCCGGTTGCTCCAAAAGTGGGCCAAGTTGTTTGCCGAGTTCAGACGCTAGCAAGTTTCCATGTTTGGCAAGTTTTTTTGTTGGATGTGACGTTTTCACACAGGTAGGAAACATCAGATAAACGGCGTCGTATCATGCCGATAACATATAGCGAACGCGGCGATATCACTGAGCTTCAGATCAGCTGTACAGACAACCGTATCGTGGGGATAGCTGCACTTGGCATTAAGCTACACATTCTCAAGACACTTTCTCCAGATGCGGCTAACGATGTGTACAAAGTTCACTATACTGTTCACCAAAATTTGACAGACACAAAGTATAGGTTGAACTTTTTACACACACAGCTTGTTTCGCTCGGCCTCAGCCGAGCGAACCATATCAAGAGCTCGGCGTGCGTGCGTGCGTACGTGCGTACGTGCGTACGTACGTGCGTACGTACGTGCGTACGTCACGCTCGCTTCGGACTTAATAACTCGCTCGTCTGACGTCGTAGGAAGGAGTTTGAGACATCGGCGAGTAGCCCACGGACTCCTCTAGCCACCTGAGTAGTCAAACCAAAAATAAGTTTTCAAACTCGCGCGCTACAGTATCCCAAAGTGGGGTCCATTTTAAGACAAAAGTTTACCGAAGCTAGTCAAATCGCATATCAAAGTGAAGCGCTCGAGCTCCTGAGCACGAATCCGACAACAAAAAGTTTCAAAAGTTTAAACAGAGAGCTACAGTAACCAAAACGCGTCGAAAACTGGAAACGACACGCTTGCTTCGGGCTTAATAACTCGCTTGTCTGACGTCGCTGGGTTGAGTTCGACACATCGACGGGTAGCCCTCGGACCACTCTCGCCATCTGAGTGTTCAAAACTGAAATAAGCTTTCAAACTCGCGCGCTACAGTATCCCAAAGTGAGGTCCATTTTAAGACAAAAGTTGACCGAAGCTAGTCAAATCGTATATCAAAGTGAAGCGCTCGAGCTCCTGAGCACGAATCCGACAACAAAAAGTTTTAAAAGTTTAAACAGAGAGCCACAGTAACCAAAACGTGTCGAAAACTGGAAACGACACGCTTGCTTCGGGCTTAATAACTCGCTTGTCTGTTTTGGGACATTTCGGGCGTCGGCCTTTTTGGGACATGTTGGTCCTTTTGGGACATCCATTTGGGACATGTGCCCTCTCACTCAAAGTCGATACAACTTTTGGTGTTCTTAGGAGAATTTTTGGGACATAATCACCCTGCCCTTTGGGACATTTTTGGGCCAAAATTTTGGGAGATTTCTCGCTCTTTGGGGCATATTTGGGGAGCAGATTTTGCTCAGCAAACTTTTTACACAGCAGATTTTTGGGCAGGTATATTTGGGGCAGTTCTCTCGAAAGACGCGCGCAATTTTTGAATTTCTCTCTCATCTCAACATCCCTCTCTCTCTCTCAAAGCCTAAAGACGCGCGCAAATTTGAATTCTATACTCACCTCTCTCCTCCTCTGGAAGGGCTTTGCTGGGCCAACTCAGAGCTGGAGCAGTGAGTGAGGGCACAGGCCACCCACCCACCACCAGAGCTATGAGACGACGAAAAATTTCGAAAAACCCAAGCCATATTTTGGAGCCAACCCAAGCCATAATTTCCATCTTTACCAGCCCAAACCACAAAGAGAGACTTTCTGACTTTTGCAGTTTACTAGAAAGAAAATTTGAAGAATGAGGTAGAAAGAGAGAACGCCTGCACACACATTGTGAATATGCAAATTCGACGAGGAATAATTGGCGGACACGGGTAAAGGCGCAACACGCAATGAAGTGCGGGCATGCGGGCAATTGTGGAAAGGCGCGCAACCGCGGAAAGCCGCTCAAATTCAAACTGCGTTTAGGCGCGCAAATTCAAACCGCGGAAAGGCGCGCAACCGCCGAAAGGCAAATTCAAACGCCCAGTTCTCGTGACTCCCTTGATGGAATCGCAACAATTAGGGGTTCTTTGGAACCGCGAAAACGAGACGAAGGCGATGGCGGTGCTTGCGACAAGTTTTCTTTTGCGGTTTAGGCGCCGCAGGGCCGCAAAGTCAGCGCAAAACGCTAAAGTCAATGCTCTGAAAACATTGAACTCCATACAAAACAGTAAGCAGGGGTGGTGAAGCGACGCTCCACTGCACCAAAGTCAATGCAAAACGCTAAAGTCAGTGCTCTGGCAGCATTGAACTCCATACAAAACAGTAAGCAGGGTGCTGAAGCGACGCTCCACGGCACCAAAGTCAGTGCAAAACGTTAAAGTCAGTGCTCTGTTGATATGCCACAGACGACCTGTTTCATTCGCCAATGACAGAGCAGCAGAGTAAGTAATACTCAGTTTGCACATAGTGCATTATTCAGTCAGAGCACACCAAGCGATACAGCAGACAACAAGCGAATGGACGATCAGATGTGAAGGTTCACGTGGAAGAGCGGTTGAAGGAAAATGATTTCGGGGACTTTTTTCTCCGCCGGCTCGCCTTCCTCTTTCTTCTCAGACTTCGACGGCCGCTTCAGAGGAGGAGTAGGCCCGACAGGAGGACGGCGGGGAAGTGGCTGACTCTGCTTGGCCGAGTGGACCTCCTCCATCAACTTCTCCATCCGCGTCTTGCCCGCTTTGACCTTGACAGGAGGGTGGCGTCGCAGAGGGGCGGGCTTCTGCGAGTCCAGCGGCGGCAAGGTGAATGGGCCCTCTTCCGGGATGGTAGGCAGAGTCTTGGCCTTGGAAGGAGTCTTCGGCGGGACCTTGGGAGGAGGCATGGGAGGCGGAGTCCCCAACTGGTTATCCGGCAGCTGATAGGCCATTTCTTCAGATAATTCCAAATCTTTCAACAAACGATCAAAGTCCATTTTGCAAACACTAATGATTTTAACATCTCTCTGACCTTATATAGGCACGTTTTGAGCTAATTTGTGACTAAATTGTTATAGGTTCATTTGGCGCGAAATTCAAATTTTCAAGAGCCCGACACACTTGGACATACAGTAATCCATCATCCACAGTTTCACTTTTGAACCCAAATTCTCTATCTACAAAGTCTACCACCATCTGGTCATTGGCCTGTGTGTCAGCAGTATAGCTGTCCACAATCAGCCACATTGGCAGTCCCCTAGCCCGGTGGTAGGCAAAGTAGATGCAATGATTACCACACGTTGTGGACAGTGGACTCTGCACCTGCCTCTGGTTGCACATTACGTCCCAGCCGTCGAGGTAGTCTACTATGGATTGTGTGCTAGGAGGTCCTCCGTAGCTGTTGAAGAACTCAGCCCGTTTATTGGGCATCAACAGTATGAACACCCAATGACTTCCAGGTTGTGTGTGGTCATCTTGATTGCAAATAATGAAGCCAGGTTCCTTTTCAGGAAGTTTGTCACACGGGTACACGCCAAGGAACATGCGATACATCTGAGGGTCAGCATGGCAAATACAGCGCAATTCACGCGAATTCATATCTCAAAGTCGTGAGTCACCATGCGATGTCGCGACACTTCTATCAGGTTGTCATACTCTATGAAAACAATCACTTTCAAAGCAGCAGTGGTCTCTGTCTTAAACTCCAACTTGAGGTAGGCAGCACCAGTCTTAAGTAGCTGCCAGTGACCTCCATCGAAACCATCTGGCGACAAGTCAATACCATATATGCAGAAGCCATTTCCAAACGAGTAATAGTCAATACCATTTGCCTTATCACCACCAGTGATGTTCAAGGATTCAAACATCTGCAGAAAAGCCTTGGTGTACCTACGATTCTCATAGTCCATGGTCACATCATCTCGAGGGAAGGTAAGAGAACCTGAAATCACTTTGTAGTCCTTCAGGTTGTTATGGTTGAAAGCCAAAGGGTTCTTCGTCAGGCTCCCATGGTAGGCATCCTGTGAGACCAATCCAAATATGACACGCCTTGGCAACTGACCATTGGAAATCAGGGTCGGCTGTAGGTCTTTCCTGCCTACATCAACTGGCAACACACGCAACTGCACCCGACGCACAGGGTACTTGGCTGACTCCTTTGTGAGGTAGGTCTCCAGGCCCAGCACCAGGCTCTTCAGAGGGTCAACACGCCGTATGAAGAAGGACATGTCGTGCAACTGAAGCTTGTAGTCAGTACCGGCGGGGGCCATGATCACTAGGTTGTCAGGGTTGCGGTGAAGTTCCAGTCGCATAGGCAGGTTACTGAGCAGCAGCCTCTCTTGGTTGAACAACTCGCCATGTAGTGGGGCAAGCAGCTCGAACTTTCTGCTCCCATCAACGATCTTAGCTCGGGTTCGAAACCCAATGCCGCTCTTAGAGTCCATAGACCCTGCCGTATCCGGGTAGTAGCCAGCCGCCTGTAGGTGAGTGCCCTTTGAGTCGGTTGAATAGTTAAGTAGCGTCTCAAGGTAGGCCCGGTAGTGGTAGGTATCACCACTGTCGTAGATGAGCTTCCCACCAATCCACAGTTTCACCTGCCGAAAAAAGGTCTTGCCCAGCAGGTTAATGATTGAGTGGGTGTAGTCGATGGGTTGAGCAGCAGCAGGTGCAGTGGCTTCATCCAAGGAGGTGCCATTCTTCTTGGTTAAACTCATCACCATAAAAACGTAATTCCGACTCATATCAGTAAATGCATTGTCAGGCGATATTTCAAACTGGGGGGGGGGGGGGGGGGGGTTTGTCCCTTGCCGGTCTTCCCCCCCAACCCTCCCTTTTTCGGTTTTGGTTGGGGGGGGGGGAAAACCGTCCAGCTCAGTTCTTACTGGCTAGTGAGCTCCTTGCATCAAGCAACTGTGAAGCCATCAGAAGAATCCAAGGGCGTCCTGTTGCTTCTTGACTTTTTTAGGAGCTTTCTTCTGCTTCTTTTGAGGGGGTTGCGCCACGGTATTTATACTCTTTGCAGGCCTCTTCCCCAAAC
>JASAMZ010014142.1:0-22055 GCA_030248115.1 Linhomoeus sp. GSCO2_2 | reverse complement strand
GAAAACGGCTGTTACTGCCTCGTCTTACGTCGTAGAGCGGCGTGCGATAGGTCAAATAAAAGGTCTCGACGTGCGCTTTCCTTTGGCATAAAAAGTTTCTTAATTACGCAAACACGCAACACGAAAAGCGACATTGTCGTGTTTTGAACGCAGAAATCGCTCTAACTCGCTCAGCGTGCGTCGTAGGGAGACGATCTTGAGTTGGTAGGGTAGCTCTCGACTCGCTGATCATTTGTTCTTCGATTGGTCAAAACTCAAAAGTTTGAATTTCGCGAGCTACAGTAACCCAAAGGTTCAAAACGTAAAACTTCTCTAACTCGCTCGTCTTCCGTCGTAGAATGGCGATCTTGGGCTTTACGGAAAGGTCTCGACTCACTGAGAATTACGCTAAGAGGCTTCGAAGTTCAAAAGTTTGAAATGCGCGCGCTACAGTAACCCAAAGGCTCAAACTGAAAACGGCTATTACTCGCTCGTCTTACTTTGTAGAGCGGCGTGCGATAGGTCAACTAAAAGGTCTTGACGCGCTCTTTCGTTTGGCATAAAAATCTTAATTACGCAAACACGCAACACGAAAAGCGACTGTCGCGTTTTAAACACAGAAATCGCTCTACCTCGCTCAGCGTGCGTCGTAGAGAAACGATCTTGAGTTTGTTGGATAGCTTTTGACTCACTGATCATTTGTTCTTCTATTCGTCCAAACTCAAAAGTTTGAATATCGCGAGCTACAGTAACCTAACGGTTCAAAACGCAAAACAGCTCTAACTCGCTCGTCTTCCGTCGTAGAGAGACGATCTTGAGCACGTTGAATAGGTTTCGGCACACTGATCATTCCGTTGTGAGAAGCCGAGATTCAAAAGTTTGAATTTCGCGAGCTACAGTAACTCAAAGGTTCAAACAGCAAATCGGCCCTAACTCGCTCGTCTTACGTTGTACGGCGTCATTCGTTTGACCGTTTGAAAGCTTACGTTGAGACAGTTGTTGAACGGTCGTTCCAAAAGAAATACTTTTGTTTTTTTTTAACCCTTGTCTTACGAACAACTTTGTCTTGCTTAAAAAATTAATCCCGGGCGATCCCAATGTTGCCTTGCAACAACCGCTCAGAAATGCGTGTGCCTTGCTCAAAAAATTAATCCCGGTCGATACCAGTGTTGCCCTGCAAGAACCCCTCAGAAAGGAGCGTGTCAGAAGTGGCGCATGAATAGTGGACTCCGGGCGGGCGCGCGTCATATCGGAAAGGCTTCAAAATAACTCACAAAAGTATCCACTCTTTTACTCTTTCACTTTAAAACACTCAAAAACCACTCTGTATTGATAAAACAACTCAACTTTTTTAAAACAGCTTGTTGTACTAATCGACCAACTGGGGTTGCTGGCATAACTGACGTAACGATTGAAAAGGTCAATGCTCGTAAAAGAACCTACTATCTGATGCATACGAATCCTCATCGAACAGCATGTGCTCTAGAATACTGATTAATATGTTGACCCTCGCGCCCTTCTGTAGTCCATTGTGGCGCAGATATCTTATGGACTTTTACCAAAACTGCCAAGTTTTGAATGATAGTGGCATCGTATTACACCAGCGTACTCCCATTAGAATCGTTTAGACAGCCATTGCCAGCACGTTTTCGCCTATCTGCTAGCGTCGTTGGTGGAACGGCTTCTATGCAAATGCAAGCCCTTGTGCTATGTATGTACCTAGCCATTCGTTGTTTTGAAAGCCACGAGTTTGTCACTTCTAAATGACTTTTATTGACCAACTCTGGAGTAACTTCCAGCTGTATGAATGGAAGAGTGTCAGGGCGCCCTCTACGGACAAACCCTGAATTGCGTCTACTCGGATCACAAACGAAGAAAGGTCGGTACACTGCTTCGGCGTACTCGTGCATGGTATTGTACTGAGTAGTGCACACTTTCCAAACCTCAGGAGTTCAAGAACATTCGATAAAGTAAAAGCTTTCTGTTTGTATTGAGTGCACTGCAAGCATTCTGCTCAATATACACTGTCATAACAGAGACTGTACACCCATTCCTTCCGGCACACTCTGTCATTCAGGTCTGATTCTTCAACGGGCCTTCGCCATGACCATAAACAAGGCGCAGTCGGAGTCTGTCTTCGCTCACGGGCAACTCTACGCACTTTGACAGTAGTTATGATGACGACATTTTGTTAGAATTGCACAGAAATTATCCAGACGACCTAGTAGAATCTCCTCGCTTGTCCTACCAATCTGGTGCTACCAACGTGTATGCATCCACAGAGTGACAGAAATTATCCAGACGACCCAGTAAGATTCTTCTCGCTTGTCCTTCCAGTAGCAGACCACACACAGAGCAGAGTTGAATCTCGACTTCTCTTAACGAAATGATCAGTGTGCCGAAACCTATTCAACGAGCTTAAGATCGTCTTTCTACGACGGAAGACGAGCGAGTTAGAGTGGTGGTAGGTACTTACATAGGTCGGCGGTCAAGGCGCATTGTGGCGACACAACCAGGTTTTGCTTGTTGACCGGCAAAAAATTGTTCGCTCGCTTCCAAGTGCAGAGCATTTGTGTTGTGTAGAATTATGCATCATCTGATGCCCGCATCACAGGACATATGCTATCCCTATTCATCCTTCCGACTCTGACTGCAGAATTTCCAGCCTATGCTGCAAAACTTCGAGCCTCTGTGCAGGAAGTGAAATTTTTCGTCGTTCTCACGCGGCGACTGTCGGTCGGAGGACAAATATCAGTAGCTGGCGATTTCTGGCGAATGCTACATCGATGCTATTATAGGTATAGCAGCCACTCATACAGTACCGGTCAGAGCCAACGCTACATCCCGGGACGATTTCGTCCCGGGACGATGGTTCGACGGTTCGGGACGTTTCGTCCCAAACTGTCGTCCCGAAATTGTTCGCGAGCTTGAAGCGTTTGAAAGCATTTCTCTTGCACAGAAAGGAATTTCTGCCAAGCGGAGACTACAGTACACGCTCAAATTTGCATATATTGTAGAGGTTCCAGCAAGATTTCAGCCAAACAATGCTTCGATTTGCAATTTTCGGAAAATTGCGATGTTTTCGCAAGAAAGCAGGAAAAGAGCAGCGAATTGTGTTGTTACGCAAGCAGTAACAATGATCAGGATGTCACACGCTCTAATTCTACGCAGGAAACTCCCGTTTTCAAGCGTTGCGCCCTCTTTTCGGAAGCGTCGTCCCAAACGGCTCGGGACGACAGTTTGGAACGAAAGCATCCCAAACCGTAGTCCCGGGACGACACACGTGCTTAAGCATAGGCGCCGTCGTCCCGGGACGACGGTTTGGGACGAAACGTCCTGAGCCGTCGTCCCAGGACGAAATGTAGCGTTGGCTCTGATCGGCACTGTGTGGGCATTGCCTGAATATGGGGATTGACTGCAACATAACGATTGAGAAGATCAATGCTCGTAAAAGAACCTACAATCTGATTCATACGGGTCTTCATCGAACAATATATTGCTTTAAAATATTGATTATTATGTTGACCCTCGCTCCCTTATGTAGTCCATTGTGGCACAGATATCTTTTGTACTTTTGCCCAACATGCCAAGTTTTGAATGATAGTGGCACCGTATTACACCAACGTGCTCCCTCTAGACTCGTCTAGACAGCTGTTGCCAGCACGTTTTCTCTTATCTACTGGCGTCGTTGGCGGAACGTCTTCTATGCAAATGCAAGCCGCTGTGCTATGTATTAGCCATTCGTTATTTTGAACGCCAGGAAATTGCCACTTCTAAATAACTTCCATTGACCAACTCTGGAGCAACTTCCAGCCGTGTGAATGGAAGAGTGTCAGGGCGCCCTCTACGGCCAAACCCTGAATTGCTTCTACTCGGATCACAAACGAAGAAAGGTCGGTACACTGCTTCGGCGTATTCGTACATGCTGTTGTATTGAGTAGTGCACCCTTTCCAAACCTCAGGAGGTCAAGAACATTCGATAGAGTAAAAGCTTTGTGTTTGTACTGAGTGCGCTGCAAGCATTCTGCTCAATATACACTGTCAGAACAGAACCCATTCCTTCCGGCGCACTCTGTCATTCAGGTCTGATTGTTCAACGGGCCTTCGCCATGACCATAAACAAGGCGCAGTCGGAGTCTGTCTTCGCTCATGGGCAACTCTACGTACTTTGACGGCAGTTATAATGACGACATTTTGTTAGAACTGCACAGAAATTATCCAGACGACCCAGTAGAATCTCCTCGCTTGTCCTATCAATCTGGTGCTACCAACGTGTGTGCTTCCACAGAGTGACAGAAATTATCCAGACGACCCAGTAAGATTATCCTCGCTTGCTTCTTCCAGTAGCAGACCACACACAGAGCAGAGTTGAATCTCGACTTCCGTAGGTTCCTACCAGATTTGGTCCGGGGGGGGGGGGGGGTCAATTTAGGGTTGAAGGGGGGGGGGGGTGGGTCGTCCTGATCCTGATTCAGTTTCAGGATGGCCATTCAATAAGGGTGGGGGGGGGGGTCTCCTATTGCACGAATTTTTGCATTTATTTGCTCCAAAAAATGCAGGAAAACGTCTATTTTGCTCATAAAACACTACAAACATACGTATAAAGGCCATATCCTAGCTAGAAAATGGCCCATATGCTTACGAAAACAACAAAATAGCGCCGCAGGCAAAATGTTTTTCGCAAATTTGGGGTCGCTGGGGGGGGGGGGGGGGGGTCGGTGGGGGATCGGAGCCTTCGGAGGCCGGGGGGAGGGTCGTCCTGAACGTCGTCGGGATCGGTCTGGGGTGGGGTGAGTGTATTCCCCCCCCCCCCCCCCAACACCCCCCCCCCCCCCCCCAAAGGAACAGATTCGGTGTCAGAATGTCCAGTCTGCTAAAGCACGCTAGGGACGTCGCAATTATGGTAACAGCGGAGTTTAAACTGCTTCAGTACATATGTATGGGCGCCGCAGCGTTTGTAAGGATAGTATTGGTACCACCGAGGTATTATGAAGTCTGTAATACAACGAAAATTCTGGAAATGTGTGTTTGTGTTGCATGAGGAGGAACTGGGCGGGCCGCATTTGTACAACAGCTGTCACAGCCTCGGTGCAGATTCAGTAGAATCGCTGGTTAGACTAAAGCATCACATCATTGCTCGTTTGCGGCGCACAACTTGTGTTCCATGCAGTCCAAGTGTCGCAGGCAAAGGTTGTCGACCTCCCACGGCGCGTGATCTTGTGCGATTCGCAGCCTCTTCTGGAAGTCCTCTTGTCGATCGCTCGTTCAGTCAGGCGTACCTTTGGTTGCGCGGCCGTGGGTCGTGCCGCCCTTGCAGCTGCGCTACATATCCTGTTCAGCATGATGCTGTGGTTCTCTTGTTGGATCTCTTGTCGGACAGTGACGGGTGGTTGTGAGGAAACACTTTGGTCAAATCGTTGTGATGACCCTCAGCCATGTTGGTCTTGGTAGTTCTCGGCCCTTCCACACCGCACTTCGACCACTTCCTTCTACAATGTTACATGCGTCTGTGCAACACACCACCCTACCAATACCAAACATGGGAAACGATCGAGTGGAGTCGCCGGCGACAAACTAAGCCTCGTACATGATCCTCAGTTCCGTTTCGGTTTGGAGAATCAGCGTGTGTCAAAGCCAGCCACTGTTCCCCCAGGTACTGCGGCACGCCGAACTGATCTGGCCGTCCTCGCAGAGAGGTGTGGTAGAGTGGGTTTATGTTCGGCCAGTCGTTTGCCGGCGGTGCAGTCTCGTCAGTCGGTCTACGTGTCTGCGGTCGTTGCGGCGGGTTCGGTGTCTCGCAGGCCACTTGAGTGCGAGTTCGTCGTAGTCCACTCCTTTCTCGACAACTGAGGAAGCCGGCTGGTTGCTCGCTCGTAGGTCCGTCAGACTGGCATTCTTTCGCGAATGGAGGTGGTTGTGCCTGCGGTGCTGCTGCACGGCAGCGTCACTGGCCGGCAGCGGCTGGCAAGAGGGGTCGTGTTTCGCACAATTCACAAAATTGCCAACTGCTGATTTCCGCATGTGTTCCCTGCGTCCATGTTATCTGTTTCAACCTGATCTGGCTCAATGCGCTATCGCGCCGGTAAGAAGGACCCATATGTACGCCGCCGCATTTGAATTGGCGCGCGACGCGGGGCCGCTGCCATATTGTCCGCTTGCTGACTGGATATTCTGGCAAGCAACGCACGCGGCGACTGCCGGTCGGAGGACTAATATCAGTAGCTGGCGACTTCTGGCGAATGCTATTATAGGTATAGCAGCCACTCATCACTAGCTTGCATCTCAGTCTGTTTTCTTACGTAGAATCCTTCTCCTGCCGTTCCCCTTCCGCTTTCGACATCGTTTGTCTGCGACCTATCGATTGTAGCGTCAATTCATTCCTTCTCTTGTTGTGTTTTGTAGGACGTGTTTCCAACCAGACCTGCTCAGCAGGGTTAGGCTTCCGCCCAAACAGTAACAATTGCTTGTCTGGGCTCGCAACTTGCGTGTTGTACTCCATGTTTGACTTGGAACAAAACCCTGGACTACAGCCCAAGCCCTGCGCAGCCAACCATCATTGCAAATGGTGGCCACAGCAATTTCAAACCTCTAGGAGTCCAAGCAGTAGACCAAAGAAGCGAAGAACAAGAGACGATGTCTCAATCGGGAAAACCCGCAAAGATATCGCGGCGCTGGATGAAAAGGACAAGCGTACCCTCGAAGCAAAGACAACCTTAGGAAATCAGAGAAAGGAAGGTGACTGGGATACAAGCCACAGTGATGATTAGTTGTATTTGTATCATAGCAAACAACGCATTGCGCTAAAGCGATTAGTCAACGCCATGTTCTTCCTCTCGTTTAGTGCCTGTGAGTGTGATGTGAGTCCGAGTTCCTGCCCAAGTTGTTATTTGTATTCTACCCTGCATTAGAGCGTACAGGAGTCTGTGTGTTACGGTATGCTGGCAGTGGCCTGCTTTAGTGTCAACGCAACAAATGTAAATCCACGTTGCCAAGGTAACAGCAAAGAAACAAACAATGTTGAACGTTCACTTCTGCAGAAGACCAACAGTAATTCATCGAGAAGAATGCAACCTCTGGCTATGGAAAACCGTCTACCCAGCGTACGGCTAGTTGGGTTCATTGCCGTGGACTGGGCTATGAAACTACTGCCCGGAAAACGGTCTGTGTCATTGTTGTTTGCGCGCGAACATGAATGCGGGGTGGGCACACAATACATACAATATTGAACGAATGGTAGTCTACTTGGTGCTTTCTACTCTGTGAGTTTTCACTGCAATACTGCAGCCATGCAGCGCGAAGAGTCGAGGGTCGAGTGGACTCGAACTGCACTCGGAATATCGTCCACCAAGTCGTACTCGACAGTCAATCTCGAAAGAAGAAAGCCAGACAGAGTGGTTTGGAAAGCGAGGAATGTCATGGCATATTGCTGTGTGCATCCTGTCTTCTCTGAAGCTCAGGCAGGAAAGGGACCGGGTGATCGGCAGACTAATAAGGAGATTCTCAGTGAAACGACCAGAGTTGGTCATAGAGCGACCAACACGATTGTTGACTGGTACAATTTCATCCGTGACCCATAGAATGGACAAGTTGTGGCGGTTCGTGATCCTTCTCTTGTGGTAAGAAAGGAACTGAGATAGCAAGGCCGAAGAGACGCGCTACACTATTCCAACGCACACGCATTGTAGTGTATTCTCGACTGAATGTGGGCAGCCGCACGCACGGAATGCCCCCATCAACCTCCAATCCAATAAGCACCTCTTCCTCTGCTCGCCTCCTGCGAGACGCCGTTCATGCCCGTGGTCAGTAGGTACTCTTATTAGAGGATTTCGGTATCAGAATGCGGTTGCTCCACCCACACCACATGTACACACTAGTGGGCACATGGTCGATTTGGTTGGAACTCAGTCACAAGTCACGTCTGCCGTTGCGATATACCACACACATGCCATTGTTTAGAAGGAAGTGACAATTACATACACCGCGTTTATAGACAGTAGTTGTTTAACATTATCACGCTGGGCGCAACTGAGTCTGACTGACGGCGAACCACTCCTCGCTGAGCCGACCCATGGATGGCAGCAGCTTCTTCAGAGGTGTTATTTCCCGCTACCTTTCTCCCCAGACTGACAAATGCGTCCCCATAGGGCGTCACAAACATCAGCGTCAGCAGCGCGTCCCACAGTGGGGTGGTGGTGGAGACGTAGGTGAGAAGGAAGGTGTGCCAGCTCTCCACTTGGACCTTTGCAGTGGTATAGAGGATGGTGGCAAGTAGAAAGGGCAGCTGGCAGACTATGGGTGCTGCAGCCTGCAGCAGAGTGGCCCTGACCACCATTCTGGCAGTCTTGGCCGTCTCGCGAGTCTGCTGGCTGACATTGGCCTTCCCAAGATGCTTCCTGGAAAAGTTGATGGAGATTCATAGCCAGGCTGGCTGTTCCAGCACCCAAATTACAGTGACACCAATCTGTAGATTGCTGAAGTCACGTATAGTATGAATGTAAAACATAGGTAAACGAGTTGACCTTAATGGCTTAGAATCCTTCGGAACTTCGGTTTTGATCCAGCAATTTTGAATGTGTCTACAGAGCAAGTTAGAGACAAAAGCAGAAACCTGAGATTCTACAAAAGCAGAGACCGGAGTCATAGAACGCATCTACATACATACTGTACCTACAGTAGGTTGATTCAAAGGCTTTTTCCACCTTATGGTGTGCAGAATCCTCGCTGTCATGCCGACCAGAGCAAACTCAATGGCCAATGGGACAAGCACAACCATTAGCGTGTAGACTGATGCCATTTTCCTGGTATGTGGGTGGATTCTCACTGGTGTCAGCAATCCATTGGCCAGCCGGATGCCATATTCACCCAGTACAGTGCCCAGTGGCAGTGCCACCATGAGGGGTAGAACATCCACAATTATGAGGCAGACTATGATCTTTGCTGGGGTGAACAACAGGCCATACAGCTTCTCGTAAGAGATGCCCATCATTCGGTTGAGGGTGACTGGGAGAAGTGGCAGACAGACAAACCATATGGAGCAAACCGACAGATAACCAGCGATCCAGCCCATAATGTGACTGTTCCATAGAATGGCTGTTGGAGTGAGGACTGCTGAGATGGACACCAGAATATCAACTGCCGCCAGGTTACTCAGGAAATACTTGTATTCATCAAAGCGGTTGAAATTTATGATGGAGATCATCACTATTAGCACATTCAAGGTGATAGCCACTCCATGGGTGACTACTGCTACTCCAAGGTACAGTAGCACATAGACAGAAATATGGGACTGTTCTTCTACGCTGCTGTTATTTGCTGGCATAGTGCTTACAGTAGGTGGAGTTTTCCAGGAGACCTTCCAAAATTGATATGATGCTGAGGTCTTGACGCAACTGCCTGCCGATGGTGAATAAACTGTGTTTTCTTCAGCACAGCCAATATACCAAATTGCTGTGTGATTTGATTACTGTAGTGAAGTAGGAGTCGGGTTTGAGTTATGAGCAATTGATGGACTCAGGTCGTAAGATTGCACACTAGTGCGACAACAGTGCGCTGGCAACAGGTGCAGAGAACACAACATCATCTCTGAAGCAGATTCAGAACGATATCACTTTCAGATTCGCTGCAACAGGGCCAAAACAAGCCTTTCTTGGAACAGTAGATCAGAAGTGCGTCAAACCTTGCCAATACCTTGCCCAACCTACTCTTACCAATTGAATTAGTTGCTAACGCTGAAATTATTTCCCACGCAAAAGAATGGTGTCTCCACAGCAAAAGTGTCAAAACCACCTGTCTCCACCCACTGCAGTAATGAAGGCAGAATGGAAGGGGAGGGTGGCTCATTCCTAAATCGATGTCCATAGGCTGCATGTTCACAGCGTTGATTATGAACACTTCATTAGGAGATGAGAAGAGAAAAGCGGATGAAGAGAAAACAGGAGTGACGTTGGAAAGCTGGGTTAATAAAGGGGATTGAGGCAGGGAACATGGAACAGCAAATTGGCGATTGTATGTGCATGTGTAGGTGCACAGTTGTCAAAATGGACGTCGTGTGCGTGAAGCTTCAAGCTGTGAATGTGCAAGCGAGACTGTGCGTTATCCTTAGATGTGTTGTTAATCCCATTTTAGTAAAAGTACAGAAGGTACATAACTCTTGTACACCTGTAATGTGGACAAGCGATGGCGTAGGTTGATGGCATGTATTTCCTACTACTCCCCATACACTGTTCTTGAGAATAACAGGTAGGTTACGTGATTTGTTGTTTAATTAGTACCAAATGCCAGCTGCAGCAGCACTTCCAGTAAGACCTTAGAATGAGACTGACACTGGGACAAACTATTAACCTGGTATGCTCGCTCATGCAGCAGTGTTGAAGCGTAAAGTCACTCAAAAGTGTTGGTTGCAAGTGAGTCATGCATACAGAGTGTTTAGCTCTACACACTATTTCAACAGTCCGGATTTACATACAGTACAGTTGCTTGTTGCATAATAAGGTTAGCTATCTACATGTACACACATATGTAACATGTAAGCAGCACATGATCCTGCAGAGACTTGACGTGCAGTTTCTAGTCAAGAACAAAAGTGACTTCGATTCTGAAGTATCTGCAATGCTGTCATAGGTAGTTTGTCTGTGTGATATCTGTCCAATTCCAAAGTTGCATCAATCTGTAGGATGCTCTAAAAGCTGGAAGCATAGAAGGTTTATCCTTTGGTGTCTGTGGTGTGTTAGTGTTTTAGGCCGCTCCATTCGGTGTCATACTGTGGCTGTTGCAGCAATAGTTGTCTGCCGGTTGTTTGTCGTCGTAGACCCCACATGCCATTAGTCCTCTTCTCGCTTCACTGACCGAGCTAGGCTCTTGCTAGGGGTAAGCCACAGTCGGGAAACGCGAGCAGCAGCTGTGCTAGAGCATTACGTGCGTTCAGTGGATGAGTGACACTGGCAGGGTAAAAGAATCGATTCCCTCTCCCCTCACCACATGTGTCCTTTAGTAGTCGCTCACTCAGCGCAATCGTAGGCCTACTGGAGAGAAACGGAAGCAACTGCTGCACAGCAGCTCTCCGTTCTATTGCCCCCCCCCCCCCCCCCCCCCCCTAGTACGAAGACCACCATTGTGCGGCTACACGCGCAGTGGCCAATTTAAAACAGATGGCCATTTGATCCGTCTAACGGTGAGACGATGCGTGGCGTATGGGCCTGCCGTTCTGCCTCTGCACTGTTCTGCACCCCATAAGAGACCCCTCCCCCCTACCCTGCAAACACCAATCTTCTCCACAGGACGCCATGACCTAGGTAGGAGGGCCTGCTTGTCAGTAGCACCTGGTGTCTCATTTCAAAGGCGCTATGGGTCGTCGCCTCCTCCTCCCACAATTGTTCGTCAAGGTATTAGGCCGAAAATAGCGCCCCTTCGATCGCGCTCCTATTGTGATGCGTGTAGCAGTCTGTAGGCCGGGCAGCCACTCACTCAATTCCGCACACCCAGACTAGTCTTTCTGATTGACGAAACACCACACCGCCGCTGAGTGGCCCTGTTTGCTCAGCCTGTGCGCGTGCTGGCGTCGTCTGATATATGTCTGTACGTGCGCCCCTGTCTGTTCACTTTGCATTCGCCGCGCGCACCCTCTTTACGTACGCAGTACGCGCCCTCTCTCACTGACAGCACTGCCACGTAGAGCGGCAGCACGCGACGCGGCGTGGCATACATAGTTGTTGGTTGTACTGTGAGGCATATGTGTAGGTTTCTCGCGAGGTATTAGCAGCATTTGTGAGAACCGTCGGTGCCTTTCTAGCGAACTGATAGGCGGAGCGGTCGAGACACCGACCCGACTTCGTTTTCTCTCCGGTTCGGTTCGCGACGACGTGGCGGTGAGTACGTAACTGGCATTTTGCGCAATTTTGATGATGAAACACCAGTCTAGAGAACCGTCATGAGTCACCAGATAGTGGAACACTAGCATTATGCTTCTGCACATAATATTATCGCCATTCTCTCCAATTCAGGCGGCTGGCGACTGCTGGTGACAACCAGAAGGTGGAAAGAGAATTCAACGGTGGAGCCGCCTGAAATCTGGCATAAGCAGCCGTAACACCGACCCAACTTCGTTTTCTCTCCGGCGACTTCGACGGTGTACGGACACCGACCTTGACTTCGTTTTCTCTCCGTTCGGTTCGACTCGATGAGGCACGAGAGAAAGAGGGGAGTCATCACGGCAGACTCGCGACAGCGAATGGCGAGCAAATTACACAAACTGCACACAACAAACACTGAAATGTCGGAACTATTCGATAGCAAGCGATAGTTATCACGTCAGTTTTGCCGACGATTTAGTTGAGAGAGACGATCGATCAACAGCTTAGGACCTGCCACTTCAGCTGTTAGAGAACGAGGCAGAGTCCGACAGCGTGATCGCTCACTAACCTCCTTTATTCGTCTCATCCATCCCTAATGTTCAGTTACAAAACTGCAGTGAAATGCCTGTTGAGGCACACGATGACATTTTTTCACGTTTCGAAGTTTCCTATTTCTCAAACCACAAACACACGCGGTTGTGTACGTGCCGACCTCATGCGCAGCGGTCCGACCTCTGTCGTGTTCCAATGTCAGAAAGGGTCTGCTTTTGTCAAATGGGTACATAGCGAATTTGGACTGAGGTGGAGAAACCTCCAACCCCATCCATCCACACTTGTCCATCAGATAGCTTATCCAGCCTGTTTTTCAGTCTGTTGTGAATCACAGTCCGATGACGGGTGCTCCTTTCGGCAGTTGGTTGGTAGCTGCTAGCACAGCATGCAAATGATTCACAAAGACAACAAACAGCGTGCAAAACACTAGCCATGGCTATGTGCGTAATCAGTCAAATTGGTATCCTATTCGGGTTTAAGCAACTCAGTTTAGTTTGAAATGGTTGGGCATAAGATACATGTTTAAGGAAAAACACAACTGTGCTGAAAATATGTATTGTGAATATAACATCGCTGACATTTGTCCTCTGCGGAAAATATCAATTGAAAGGGCCAATTAGCGCGCATGTTTCTCGTCAGATTGATTGATTGCACTTTGAGCGTTTTGACTAAGAACAGTATCCAACCACCTAACATAAAATGCCGAATATAGGAAGACCAGGCATGGCATGCAACATCTTTTTCACGTTTGTGCGCCACGCAAGGCTGTGAACGTTTGTGGTACCATATTACACCAGAGTACTCCCATTAGAATCGTATAGACACCGTTGCAAGCATGCTAGCGTCGTTGGTGGAACGTCTTCTATGCAAATGCAAGCCGCTGTGGTATACCTAGTCATTCGTTGGATACCTAGTAAATTCTAATTGACTTCCATTGACAAACTCTGGAGCAACTTCCTGCTGTATGAATGAGTGTCGGGGCGCCCTCTGCGGACGAACCCTCAATGGAGGAAGGTTAGGAAGCCAGGCAACCTCAGGAGTTCAAGAGATCAGTTGAAGAGTCTGAGCGTTGTAAGTAGCTCTCCCCAGTATGCGTGCGAGGATGTATTGTGAGGGAGCAGGTTACTTACAGTAGCACCTCTGACACTAGGAGTTCGTGGGCACTGACAACGATGTGAGTGTTTTGACTGTATCTGAAGAGCTGTATCTAACCACCTAAACACCTGTGCGACTTTCTCCAGGATCACCCAAAACAGTCACGTCCGACCAATCGACGCAAACTCCAGGCAAGAAATAGAGGGCCAGTGGCCCGGTGGTCATCTACCCGCCGGCCGGTCAACCCGTCGTCATTCACCCGCCGACCGGCAGCCCAGTGATCGTTTACCCACCGCCCACCTAGCCAGTCGTTGTCGTCTACCCGACCTCAACCGGCCACTGGTGCTTACTGTAAAGAAGCTTTGAATGTTGGTGGTACCGTTTCCACGCGGCATACGTGGGTAGAACTGTTTAGGCAGCCGTTGCCAGCATGGTTTCTCTTATCTACTGGCGTCCTTGGTGAAATGTCTGTTATGCAAATGCGACCCGACGGCAGCTTGCTATTCATTCTTATGAAACGTACCTATAGTAATAGAGTTTGTCAACTCTAAACGCCGTCCATTGACCAACTTTGGAGCACCTTTCAGCTGGTTGAATGGATGAGTGTCAGGGGGCCCTCTACGGGCAAACCCTGAATTGCTTCTACTCGGACCACAAACAAAGAAAGGTTTGTTTGTACGTACACGGTGCTATCGTCATATGGTGTGTAAGAAGCTTCGTCGTGGCGAATCGGGTACACCTCAAAAGTTCAAGGTGTCGATGGACTTGGGTGTTGTAGCTCTCAACTCTGCTTGACTACAAATGCCCACGTCATCATTGGCAGCAAGCATCCTGCTCTGCAGATGTGGTAGAAGAGAGACGTTTTAGTTCCACTCTTGTTAGCACGCCTTCTCATTCAGGTCTGAACCTTCAGCTCGCGTTTGCCATGACGATAAACAAAGCGGGGGCCGAACCTCTGACAGAATCGAACTGTGTGGCAGAGCCAGTCTTCGCTCACGGACAACTCTACGTGCAGCCGTCGATGTGATAATCATGCCAATTTCAGAAATGAATAATTCGAGACTTTTACAATAGGTAATAACCCTGCACCACCGTAACACCGACCCAATTTCGTTTTCTCTCCAGAGACATCTGCAGCAGTTGAACAACGATCTTGAATTCGTTTTCTCTACGCTCGCTTCGACGCGATGCTGCTCCATAAGTTGCAGTTTACCATGACAACTGATTTAGAGCTATTAAACACGTCCTACTCATACTCATACAAGCGCACACAGCAACCCCTTAATGGCTCCCGAGCCATAACCACCGGTAGTTGTTGCCATGCGGTCATATTCGCACCGCCGTTGCTGTATTCGCACATGTCCGCCTTGCCTTGATGAAGTCTCCGTTCCGTGGATACCTACTGTACGTACATCCAGTACACATGCGTGCGACGATGTACTGTTAGGCCATTGATGACGACCATCTGAAGCAGCTATTTACGTGTAACCGGGGGGGGGGGGGGGTGGGGGTATGGGGGCGCCCCCCCCCCCCCCCTACAAGCCGAAAGTGTACCAAGCCGTTTCACCAGAAAGACCGTACAGCAAACAGTTCACTCTCTGGAAAGGTACGGAGTTAAAACTGGCGGTTTGGCCGCGTCATTATTTCATTAAATTGTGATAGAGCAGTGTGAACGAAACTGGGCAAGGCAACTCATTGGCTCATATGTTGCCCGTGGTGTGTGTGTAAGCCAGGCTTCATCAACGACTCGGTGAGTTTGAACTAGAGAAAGGTCGAAGAAAGTCGTGTGCCTTGTCCGTCATGTGCTCTGTCCTGTAGCTGACATTTGTCCTCTGTAGAAAATGTATGAATTGAAAGGCCTACCAATCTGAGCGTTTTCTCTGCCATACTGCAGTCAGCGTGAGCGAAGTTGGCGCAGAAATGGCGTTGTCTACTCGTGCATATAAGTCGCGCTGTTACTGCACTTATCAATGCCGTGCCATTCGACTGTGGTGCACAACTACATAGTACATACACACCTACCCCTGCATCCGGTCATGGTGTGCCTGTGATTCACAATAAACTACAGGGTGCGTAAATAAAAGTGAGACCCATACCTTTTCTGCCGCCGTTCTTGAGCTTGACTCAACATATCGTGCCCTAACTTGGAACGGACACACTACAGGGTGTTTCTGACTGAGTGTCAACATTTTAGACCATTTCATCCACTAGAGAGAAATGGCATCGTTTTGCGCAACGTCATATCAAAAGTCGGGTGCAGCTCCTTTTCACTGTAGGAGATCAGCAGCTGCTCCCCGGCCTTCTCCAGCTCCGGCAGTAATAAGGCGCCGCACCCGATTTTTGATATGAGATTGTGCAAAACAATGCCATTTTCTCACTAGTGTATGAAAATGATCTAAAATTATGACACTTGGTCAGAAACATTCTGTAGTGTGTCCGTTCCAAGTTAGGGCACGATATGTTGAGTCAAGCTCCAGAACGGCGGCAGCAAAGTTAGGGATCTCACTTTTATTTAACGCACCCTGTACTTTGACAATGGATAGGTGGACAAGATAGGTATGGTGAAACTGCCGTCACAAATGGGCCAACCAACAGTCAGATCAACATTGTGTGCATCATATCGATCGAGCCATTCACTTGGTGATGTCATGCTCAACGTTGTTCAGGAAGCAGTCGCACGCAACTCGAAACCCTTGTCTGTTTACTCGTCTCAAATAACGCGTAGTGGCAGCAAATCTGTTTAACAAGCTTCGTTTATAAAAACTCGACTATTGTATTCTGACTGACATTGTATTGAGTTTTGATCTTTTCGCGGAAAGTGTGAGGATTTACCGCTCTTACCGCCCCGCCTCACGAGCTCCGCCTTTGTTGTGCTCCGCTTCACGAGCTCTCTCTCTTCGCAAGAGTGTATTGCGAAGCAATATTGAATTCGCCCGGGATTAATTATTTTTGAGCGAGAAAATACTCGCTTTGAAGCTCCGTATTAAAAAGTGACAGAAATTTTTAGAGCCGTATAATGTAGTGAGTGAATGAATGAAACACGTCACGAATCGACTTCTACGGTACGCATTTTAGTAATTAAAAAATATTTTGCTATCGCATGAAAAGGCACGTCGAGAGCCTTTATTTGACGTGTCGATTTTAGTTCTACGACGTAAGACGGGTGAGTTAGGGCCCTCTTGCGTGTTTTTACATTCGGGTTACTGTAACTCGCGAAATTCAAAATTTTGAGTTTCGGTCGATGGGAAGACAAATAATAAGGGTGTCGAGGCCTCTTCGACGGCCTTGAGATCGTATCTTTATGATGCACGGTGAGCGAGTTAGAACGATTTTAGTGCCAAAATCACGAGAATGGCGCTTTCTCTTGTGCGTGTTTGCGTAATTGAAAAGGTTTTGCTGCCACATATGTAGAAGAGCACGTCGAGAGCTTTCACCTGACGTGGTGATTGCCGCTCTACGACGTAATACGAGCGAGTTAGATCTGTTGTCTGTTTTGCATCTTTGGGTTACTGTAACTCGCGAAATTCAAACTTTAGAGTTTCGACCAATGGAGAACAAATGATCAGCGAGTCGGGAGCTATCCAAAAAGCTCGAGATCGTCTCTCTACGACGCAAGTTGAGCGCGTTAGAGCGATTTTACCGTCAAAATGCCGAGAATGGCGTTTTCCGCGGTGCGTGTTTGCGTAATCGAAAAAACTTTTGCAGTCGCATGAAAGAGCACGTCGAGAGCTTTCATATGACGTGTCGATTGCCGCTCTACGACGTAAGACGAGCGAGCTAGAGCCGTTTTGCGTTTTGACCTTCGGCTTACTGTAGCGCGCGCAATTCAAAATTTTGAATTTTGAAACCTCTTAGCTGAATGATCAGTGAGTCGAGACCTATCCGTAGAGCCAAAGATCTCCTCTCCACGACTTTCCAACGCCGAGACTCGAGAGCGTAACGCACGGACGCACGGACGGACGCACGCACGCACGCCGAGCTCTCCTAGGGTGTCGCCCGGCTGAGGCCGGGCGAAAAAATCAGTTCTGAAGCGGATGCTTCGTTTGCCTACATATGTACGGTATGTAAGTGTGTCGAAGCAATGGCACTGAATTGTCAATCAACCTGCCTAGGCGGTGGGATCTTCCCTCTACGAGATACTGAGTCATATCCTATAGGTACATGTACGCATAAATACACAACTGGTCATTGTGTGTCGTACTGAGGAGGACCACGTCCTTGGGCGCTGGAAAAGACCCCTTGCTCTTAGTTAGGTAGTCGTATCGCGTGTAATTTGGAGCATTCATCTTGTGTGTATGGGAGGAGCGTTGCGCCCGTATTATGCGCCAGTTGGATGGGAGGCCCGGCGGCGAAATCATACATCCATCCTCGTCCTACCCTCCCGCATGCTTCTGTGGTCGCCACAGTCGTCTCGCTGCCGCCGCTGTTGCTCTTGTGCCGAAGTGGCACTGGCACAACTATGGTCGGTCCCAAATTTGAATACATAGGAAGCCATTACACCATTTCGACAAAACCCGAAAGTTACAACCAGTGCCCCTGGAGTTGTTCTGCCGACTAATTGAGGCGCTTCTGGATATCGCGGCAGTGAGTGTCAACGCTGCAATTGCAGTGGCGCGACTGCCTGTGGTATAGACGTTTTCAGGGAGCGGAGCAAGTTCTGGAGGCCCGCAGCATGCTGGGCATGTAGTTTCAACAAACTGAAGTCCAGCAGTGAATGGTGACATGTACGTACACACACGTACAGTATGCGAATCGCCTGAATCGGGCGTTTCCATGCGACGACGTTTGGAAGCGTATCATCAAGCCAAACATGACCAAACAGAGAGTATTCTGCAACTGCTTGGAATCCAAACACGCTGAATAAGTGATCCCACTATCCATTGTAATAGATTCATGGTAGGCTTCGAGCGCGTTGTTGATACGTGTACCTGGCTTTGCCATACACGTCGACATTCTCCGTAGGGTACATGTTGTCACTCTCGTGCACCACAGAGTGTAAAGGTAAATGAGTTTGTGGTTTGGAAGAACATCTACGGTTGGCAGAATGCGCAGTCGCAGTGTGCTGTTGGGTTGTGATTCTTGAGTGCCACAGTGCGTCGAACCAACGGGAAAGCGGAGGCGAGGTATGGATTGTTCAAATTACGGATGCAGCCGCTAAGTTCTGTCCGCGTTCTTGCAGTCAGACGGACCCTTTCTTTTGCAAACACCATAAGCCACAACGCCATTTTGTATGCGACACGTTTTCGATACTCTAGTTTGTTTTGACTTTTGAGCGGTTAGGGAACGGAGCAAAGCCAGCGCCGGAGAGCTGACATTTGTCCTCTGGAAGGTATAATGATCGAAAGGGTCAATGCTCGTAAAAACCAACAAACTCATACATCCGAATACTTATTGAGCAGCATGTGCTTTTAAATACTAATTATTGTGTTGATCCTCGCTCCTTTATATATAGCCCATTGTGGCACTTTTACTCGACATGCAAACTTTTGAATGATAGTGGCATCGTTCAAGAGACTTTTCAAGAGATCGTTATCTCCCGCTCTATAAATCGCTAAGCAAGAAAACTCCAATTCTCGTGGAAAAACTCCAAATTTTTCGGGTGAATCTGCGCTCCATGGAAAGCCCGTTTCCTGGCGATCACGCCAATATCGAAATTGCCAGGATCTGATGGCCAGAACTTGCGAAATCGCAAGAATTGTCCGCGCAGTGGCCGCCATTTTGCTGCTGGCCGAATTTGGCGAAACAGCCTTCGAAGCTCGCGTCCCTAATTGGACCAGTCGATCGAAACTGCCGAACTTCTCTGCTCTGGCTACCAGCTGTTTAGGAGAGATCGCACGAGAAATGGAGGCGGAGTAGCCATCTACTGCCGTGGTGAACTGGCTCCCCAACAGCTCTCCCATCAGTCGGCTTCGGAAATCCTGGCTGTGAAAGTCCGCGCTGGTCGTCAGCCTCTGGTAGTGGCGAGCTGCTACCGTCCGCCCAGGGAGGACAGGGAGGACTTCTGTGGCAGTCTGGACGACTTCCTGTCTGGACTAGACCCGGGATTGGCTGAGAACTGTCTCCTGGCTGGCGACTTCAACTTGGACCCTCGCCTGGCAGAGTTCCTCCCTCTGAGCGCAGTGGCGGTGCGCTTTGGGCTTCGGCAGCGTGTCAGTGGTCCCACCCATCGGGACAGGACAATCGACCTCCTCTTCACTGGCGAGAGCGTGGACTGTGGCAGCGTCTCACTTCTCCCACCGATCGAGAAGGAGCACGCCGTTGTCGCTTGCCTGGTCAGCAGTGCGAGATGCCAAGTGCGGCGGCGGGAGCGCCGCGAGGCCCGACCCTGTTTCTCCGAAGCCGACTGGCCGCTCGTCAGGCTGGCGCTGTCCCAGTGCGGTTTGCTGGCAGCTGCGACCCAGCCAGCTGGAGTGGAGGAGGCATGGACGCTCTGGTCTTCCCTGGTGCGCCAGGTGATTCAGTCAACTGTGCCACACAAGAAGCCACGCACACACTCGGGCCGTCCCAGCTGGCTATCCTTCCACATCCAAGCCCTTCTGAAGCAGAAGGCGGAGGCCTGGAGGCTCTGGAAGCAAAACCGCGCCGATCCCTCTCTGCTTGCCTCCTACCGCCGACTGAGGAGGCAATGCAAGAGAGAGATTTCCAGAGCAAGGAAGGCTGACGTGAGGGACGCTTTTGCCGACTGCGGCTCTGTCTCGCAGTTTTGGCGAACTTACCGCCTCCTCAAGAACGGCGGCCATCGCGAGCCGATTCTCTTGCCAACCACGGGTGACGAGCGGCCACCTGCCCCTGCAGAGGTGTGCGAACTCATCGCCACCTACTTCCAGTCTGTGTGGAACGCCGATACGACAGAGCCACCAGTCGTTGTGCCCGAGCTGCCACCAGAGGGCGCCTACCCCACTGTGGCGTGGGTGGAGAACAAGCTGAGTCGACTTCAGCCACAGAAGTCGATGGGCGGGGACAGTATTCCTACTGTCCTACTGAAGCGGGCCGCTGATGTGCTGGCTCGCTCACTGAGCCACATTTTCAGGCGGTCTCTGAGCTCTTCCGTCGTTCCCAGCGAGTGGAAGGACGGCGTTGTTTGCCCCATCCCCAAGGTGGCAAACCCTGCCTCTGCGGGAGACTTCCGGCCTATCTCCCTCCTTCCAGTGGTCTCGAAAGTCATGGAGCGCCACGTATTTAGACCTCCTCCTACCGTACATCGCTCCGTTGTTGCCACAACTCCAGTTTGGCTTCAGGCCGGGGCGCGGTACCATTGAATGCCTTGCCTATGTCACCCATAGAGTAGGAACTATGGTGGATAGGCACGGCCGTGTTGCTGCTGTCTTCTTTGATGTTCAAAAGGCTTTTGACCGCGTCGTCCATCCACTCTTGCTGCGCAAGTTAGAGCGAGAATTTGGTGTGCCGCATTATCTGTTATCCTGGCTGCAGTCATACCTGGCTAATCGCACCTATCGCGTTAGTTGTAATGGAGAGTTCTCGTCGCGCAAGGTGGTAGGTTCTGGCGTTCCCCAAGGCAGCGTTTTAGGGCCAGTGCTATTCCTGTGCGTCGTAAATGACCTGCAGGGTATCCACTTGTCAAGGGGGTCTGAATTGGTAGCATTCGCGGACGATTTGTGCTTGTTCAAACCCATTGCGTGCGATAGAGACTTCGCCTCGTTTCAGGCGGACGTCGATGCTGTAGACGGGGGAGTGTCTGACGATAAGTTGTGCTTTCAGCCGCCCAAATGCAAGGCCATGCTGTTCTCCGTCGCGCCGCGTCAGCCCACTATGCCTGCTCTGTACTTGCGCGGTGAAGAACTGGAACGTGTGAGCGAGCATAAGTACCTTGGCGTGGTGCTCGACCGGAAGCTGTCCTTCGCCACTCACTGTAGAACTGCCACCACTAAGGCCAAGCGGGCGATTCACGTTCTTTGTAGAGCTTTTAGGTCACGCGCGCCTGATGCTGTTCTCCGGAGGGTTTATGAGGCATGTATTAGGCCGGCCCTCTACTATGGTCTGGAAGTGTGCTACCCTTCCGCGATTTTCTGTAGAAAGGACTATGAAAGGGTGCAGCGGCTAATGGCGCGTTTCCTCTGCAATAACTTCACGTCTCCCTATGCTGATCTTCTGACGCGTCTGTGCTGGCGCCCCGTCTGGCAGATTGTTCTTCAAATGCAAGTAAGGCAGTTCCACAAAATGTTCAACTCGCCTTCATTCGCCGAGCTTTTTCCGCGCGTCACGGCCAGGCGCAGTGGGCGCACCTCCCACCCTCTCGAGGTAGACTTGCGCGCGCGTAAGGCAAGCGTTAGCGAATTGTTTCTGTATCGGGTAGCAATAATCTGGAATGCCCTTCCTGCGCGTTCCTTGGAGCTCAATGCCAGAATGTTTCGTGTATTCGTAGCAGGAAATGAGTTTCTAGAAATACTCAGCCGCTCAAATCTGCTGAATTCTGTTGAAATACGGTAGAGTGCGTTCGTCCCATGATTGCTTTGTCGTGTCGTCTGTGATTGCGCGTCTCTTCTCTGACTTTGTGGTACATACCCCTCTGCTCGCAGGGGATAACGCCCTATGTGGTGTGCGGTTGATCCACAATAAACT
>JASAMZ010014140.1:0-31372 GCA_030248115.1 Linhomoeus sp. GSCO2_2 | reverse complement strand
ACATTAATAAGCGCGTGCCAGAGTTGTCTTCGGCCCTTGAGACGCTTCGCTTCCCACTGCTGTACCCGTATGGCACAACTGGATATACGCCATTGCTGCGAAAGAAGGACAAAGGGCAGGCAGATGCGAAGGTTTGTTTTGTGATGGGTCAATGATTATCAGTCGATCGCTACAATGCACATTTGCTTTGCTTACTGTCAACGGCTTGATTCGGCACCCTCTTCAGATGACGCTGGCCGAGTACCTGCACTACAGAATGCAGATTGGTCCCTCCACTGGCGCCTTGATGCCCCACAGTGGCGGCAGACTGTTCTGCGCGTGGGCAGTCATGCAAGCGGCCAGACTGGAGAAGGACAGGCTCGATTACCACAGACGAACTGAACACCAGAACAAGTACCGTGTGGAAAGCCGACTTGGTTGGCTACACATTGACACGCTTAGAGCTTGGTATTCGAGGCAATCGCAACATTGACACTCCTACTGTATAGGAATCGCCGATGCCGTGGCCCACGGCTTCACTGAAGCTGAGCAAGTGGGACGACGCGTCATTCTCAGCTGTTCTTTTGTAGGAGGGCCAAGGTTTTATCAACAGAAATTTATGGTAAGCAGGGTTTGCCGCAAGACTTCGTTAGCACTATTGCATGTCTTCTCACGCCCCCTTCACGCTCTTTGGTTACACCGTTATGTCACGTTGTTGTCACCATTGCCAACTCATTCATGTTGGTGTACGCTTAGGATGCCATGGCCGGCGTGAGAGTGCATGGTCGGCCTTCTCTGTTCATTACTATGACGACGAATCCGAACTGGAAACAAATCCACGATATAGTCGACCCCCTGGGCCAGAAGCCTGAGGACAGACCGGACGTTTGTGTCCGCATTTTCCGCAGGAAATTGGTGTGTACCTCTACCTACGTACATACAGCGTAGGAATTAGGTCCAGCGAATAAGGCAAGTGAAAGTACAAACACCTGTTGTTTTAGAAACAGTTGCACGACTTGATCTACAAAACCGGCCACTTTGGCCCAGTCCTGGCCTACATGGGCGTCATTGAGAGTCAAAAGAGAGGCCTTTTGCACGCCCACCTGATCTACACTCTCGAAGCGCCCTACCACCCAGACTCACCAGACAAAGTCGACAGAATTGTGCAGGCATTCCTGCCTGACCCTGAGACGGTGAGACGGTCACCAACGCTCCTTCTCCTTGTGGGTCATAGACTATTTCTGGTTACAAACGATTTTCAGGAACCAAACCTGTTTGAGCTGGTGACGCGCCATATGTTGCACGGCATGTGCGGAAGAGGAACCAACGCGCAGTGCATGAGTGACAACAAATGCACGAAACACTTCCCCAAGAACTTCTGTGAAGAGACCGCTCTGTCAGAGACGGGCGGCTCGCCAATCTATAGGCGTCCAGACAACGGGCGCGTGGCCAAAGTCAAACAGAAGGGCGTCGAGTACAGCTTTGACAATCGCCGAGTTGTGCCATACAACGCCGGGCTATTGGCCACCTTCAAATGCCACATCAACGTGGAGATTGTGGCGAGCGCCAACGTGCCCAAATATCTATATATGTACATCTGCAAGGGAGCCGATCGAGTGCTGTTCTCGATCACCAGACTGCCCACTCCAGCTGAATTGGCAGAGAGTGAAGCCCAACCTACTGCTGAGGAAGACGAAATTTCGGTGTGGACTCCATTGCCACTTTCTGTAATGTGTTTACCATTTGCCACTTGGGATATCTCGAAGCTGTTGCAGACCTATTTGGATGCGCGGTACATCTCGCCGCCAGAGGCCTGTGACCGAATGTTTGGAAACGACGTCGCTTGGACATACCCACCTGTCCTTCCACTGGCCGTCCACACACATGACAATCAGCAAATTCTGATTCAGGTTTAGTCAATTTAAGAACGGTTTGGTGTAGGACAGCATTGGCACACTTGGTGCTAACTTCAGGAGGGGCAGAAGCTCGAGGAAGTGGACGTGAAGCAGACCACGCTCACGGCGTGGTTCGACTTGAACAAGAGCAACGCGGAAGCGCGCCAACTGAGATACACCGAGATTCCAGAGAACTTCACCTACAGTGACGGAAAGTGGCGGCCGCGGAAGAGAGGATTGGGCGACGCCGATAGGCCCCCAATGATTGGCCGCATGTACAGCGCTGCGCCCACTGACGTCGAGCGCTTCTACTTGCGCCTCTTGCTGACTGAGCAGCGCGGCGCCACCAGCTACGAGGACCTCTGCACTGGTAGGTACTTATATTCATGATTCAGGAATATAAAAGGGCCGTGACATGTTATGCTGTCAATCGGAATCGTGCTTCCAAGTTCTCTCACTTGCTTTCCGCATTGCGTTTGCAGTGGACGGGGAACAGTGCGGCACTTTTCGGGACGCCTGTGTCAAGCTGGGCCTGGCAATAGACGATCGCGAGCACGCCAATTGCCTCAAAGAGTCAGCCGACATTCGCTCTGGCAGGCAATTGCGCCGCCTATTCGTCAGCATTCTGATCGCCTGCGAGCCAGCCGAACCCGGCCTGTTGTTTGACCAATTCAAGAAGGTAACACCGCTTAAACATTAGCACACGCAGACACACACCAGCCTTGATGCCTCCACATTGTCGTTTACAGGATCTGACAGACGATATCAAATTCGCTGAGCTCCGCCGCAGTGGAAGATCCATGACTGAGGAAGAAGCGACTGATCAGGCGTTGCGCCACATGTCACGACTGCTGGCATTTCACGGCCGCTCTCTGGCCCAGTACAAGGGCATGCAGGAGCCGCCTGAGGTCCCAGACGACGGCATGCTTCTGGAGACAGAAACGTAGGCATTGGGCACTCACTATGTGTGTAGGGCTCACTGTGTAGGGGTCAGCCAGTTTGACTACCACCATGTATATTGTTTAAGGACGCCCAGCGTCGACTTCAACGAGCTCCAACAGCGACGACGACAACTCACTGAGGAGCAAGAGAAGTTGCTGAAGGCCATTTTGGATTCTGTCTTGGCCGACCAGGGCGGCATCTTCTTCATCGACGCGCCTGGCGGCTACGGTACTTAATTCTGACAAAATGCCGCTTTCAAAGAGGTTGACTAAACGCCGATGTGTTCTCCGTATTTGAATTTCAGGGAAAACCTATCTGCTGAACGTGATAGTGGATACGGTGCAGATTCACGCCAGATCGGCTATAGTCACTGCTTCCTCTGGAGTGGCAGCGCTGGAGCTGCACGGTGGCAGAACCGCCCACAGCGCGTTCGCCATTCCGACGGACGTGCTGGATATGCACACGAGCTGCAGCGTCTCTAAGCAGAGCGCTCAGGCGGCCGCTTTGCGCCGTGCGTCCCTCATTGTATGGGACGAAATCAGTATGGCAGACAAATTTGCCATTGAGGCAGTAGACAGACTCTTTCAGGTCTGCGTATACAGTCACTTTCGGTAGCCTCGGTTGCATTAATCGGCACTGTTGTTCAGGATCTGATGGACTACAAGAATCGTTTTGGTGGCAAAACTGTCGTCTTTTCAGGCGATTTTCGCCAAGTACTGCCAGTGATTCCCCTGGCAAGTACGAGCCGCATTATCAGTCGAACTCTGAAATTCAGCCACCTTTGGAACGAGGTACTATACGATGCTGACCACGGATGCTTATGTAGCCAGAGTTCTTAGCCAGAACATATTGCGACAGTCCATTGGTTTGTTTATTGGGCACAAAACTCTTCCATCTCTCCACTACCGTACTAACCTAAACACGGCTACTGTATTGTTAGTGCTCGGTCGCCAACATTAGTCAAACAATTACAGTGTATTTTGTTTAGACAAAACAGCTGCGACTGACTGAAAACTTGAGGGCACTGACAGCAGAAGGCTCGGACAGTAAGTTTCGCTTTTATGTATGGGTACCTATGTATGTGCATGTATAGTGCTATAGCTGAAGGCAAGGAGTTTCACTCCTTTTGCAGGAGATACCCAACTGGAATTCGCTGATTTGCTCCTATCTCTGGGCAACGGAAGCTTTCCTCCAGTCACTGAAGACGGTGACGAGGAAATCGTGCAGCTGCCAGAAGTCGCCAACGTGGCTTCTGTGGCAGATTTGATGGAATTTGTGTTCGGACCCGCCTTTGACCCCGACTCCATGAAGAACTGCGCTATTCTGGCGCCGAAGAACGACATTGTGAGAACCCTAAACAATGTCATGCTGGACACCTTGCCAGGGGACTCGCATGTCTATCTTAGTGCCGACGAAACAGCCAATGACTACGACAGTATGTCATTAATAATCTATTTGGCGCGCCCTTTAACTGTATGTCATGATGAGCATCTCGCTTGCAGGTCGCATGTACACCCCAATCGAAGTCATTCACTCGAATACCCCATCCGGAATGCCCTTGCATCGCCTGGAGCTGAAAGTCGGCGCGCGTATTCTGATTCTGCGCAATCTGAACCAAGGCGCTGGCGTTTGTAATGGCACGAGATGCGTCGTCAGAGGATGCTATCCGCACACCATCTATGCGGAGATTTCGAAGTTTGTCTTGCTCCCAACACGATGACGTGTGTGACCTTTATACATGATTTTGTACCTCTGCAGTGGTTCCCACGCTGGGGAATTCACATTCATCCCAAGAATCACTCTGGAATCCCAACACGAGCGTGGCCAGGTCTTCTTTCGGGTTTGTGACTTTCTTATGAGACAGTGTTACCTGCGTACTGCACAGCATGTAGACACAGAGGGGCAAGTTGCCTACGATTGCCTGCACAAAGTATTGTACCTGAACAGTTGGATACTACAGCAAGTAAACAATTCAGCGCCGCCAGTTCCCAGTGCAACTGGCGTTCGCCATGACCATCAACAAGGCGCAGTCGCAAACGCTGGAGAGGGTGGGCGTCCACTTGACCCCCCAGCCTTTGCCCATGGCCAGCTATACGTTGCCCTGTCCCGAGTGCGTCGCCTGTGCGACGTGAAGGTGGGCGCTTCCTACTCGCACCTGCCATGCACCCTATGAAACAAAAGCACACATGTAGATATTCCTGGGAGACGAGTTGGACGAGGAGAGTGTGTTGCCCTACCACTGCACTTTAAATATCGTGCACAAAGAAGTGCTTGGTGGCGACCAGCCTGAAGAACACAGTGTCGAGATTGTTGATTCTTGAGATCACAGCTTGCCGCCCAGTGTTTTGTTTGCTCATGCTGTGTTGTCGTCGTTGTGTTCATGCAGTGCTGTCAAAATTAGTAGTGTGTCATCACCAGTATTCTATAGTAGACAATTCTGTCGTCACCAGATGTGTTCTTCAACAGTAGAGTATGCCTGCATTTTCCAACAGTAGAATAGTGTGCCATCACCAGGCTCCCTGACTGCATTCTTCAAGCAGTGGCAGCAGGCTGTAATGTGTATTCATAAGCGCAGAAGCTGGCACAACCCTAAATGTTGGCACAGTAGGAGCACAGCCTCAATCTCAAGCCACTAAGATCTATCTGAAGTCTCCTACAGACCAATTTCAAACATTTGTGTAGTGCATTCAGTGTACTCAGAGGCACTGGAAAGTGTACAACACTAATTGCAGGCACTGGCAGGGAATCGTGTTAACTGCTTTTAGATCTGTGAATTCTGAACTGCAAACAGCAGTGATCTGAAATTAATGTTTGCGCTATATTCTACATGCTGTGCAAATTTCCCACATCCTATAGACTATCGAGATTCTCCTACGGGCTAAAGGCACTAGTCCTATATACTAAGCGGCAAAACTCTGTCCGTCTGTTTGTTTGTTTGTTTGTCTGTTAACGCCATAACTCTAGAGATCGTTGAGCGATTGGGATGGTCTATAGCTTAAACTGACCACCATTCACTGTAGTTTTGCACCTCCTATTTTAGAATTTTGATCAATGACCAAATTCCACAATATTTCACAAATATCGGCTGCACCAGTACATTCTGAGCACAGAAGGCACTGCAAACTGCGATTGACGTTTGATTTCGCGCCAAAAGCACTTTACAGTGTCACCATTCATGACAGAGTTGTCGTTGTGAGACTCAAAAGTATATTCGCAGGCACTGCATGCACTGGCAGGGGCTCAGCATCAAACAGCTTTGGATCATTGTCAAATGTCTTTAGATCTGTCTGAAATCTCCTACGGGCTAAACCCAAATGTCTACTGGCTGAACCTAAGTGTCTATTGTGTATTTGCAGGCACGAGAGCTGGCACAAGCCTAAATGTAGGCACTGGCAGAGGCACAGTGTCAAGTGGCTTGAGATCTATCTGAAATGTCCTATTGGCTAAACCCAAATGTCTACAGGCTAAACCCAAGCGTCTATTGTGTATTTGCAGGCACAGGAGCTGATGTGATCTTAAATGTAGGCCCTGGCAGGGGCACAGGGGTGGATGGCTTGAGACCTATCTGAAACGTCCTAAGGGCTACACCCAAGTGACTACGGGATAAACTCAAGTGTCTATTGTGTATTTACAGGCATGGGAGCTGGTGTGATTCTAAATGCAGGCACTGGCAGGGGCACAGTGACAAATGATTTGAGATCAACCTCAAAGTCCTGAGGTGCACTGAATTTAATGATTGCATTATCTCTTTCACTCTGTGCAGATTACCTATGGGCTATTGACCATAGAGATTCTCCTATGGGCTAAAGGCACTAGTCCTATATACTAAGCGGCAAAACTCTGTCCGTGTGTTTGTTTGTTTGTTTGTTTGTGGATCTGTCAGCGCTCTAGCGCTCGCTACAGTTGACGGATCGCGATGATCTATAGCTTAAACTGACCGCCAGAACATGTAGTTTTGCATCTTTGCATTTAGAACTTTGACCGATGACTAAATTCCACAATATTTCGCAAATATCGACTGCGCCAGTACATTTTGAGCACAGAAGGCACCAAACGCTGTGACTGACGTTTGATTTTGCGCCAAAAGCGCTCTACAGTGTCACCATTCATGGCAGAGTTGTCGTTGTGAGACTCCAAAGTGTATTCGCAGGCACTGCATGCACCGGCAGGGGCACAGCATCAAACTGTTCTGAATCTATGTCAAACGACTTTAAATCAACCTGAAATCTCCCACGGGCTAAACCCAAATGTCTACGGGCTAAACGCAAGCGTCTACTGTGTATTTACAGGCACGGGAGCTGGTGCGAGCTTAAATGTAGGCACAGGCAGCAGTGACGGATCGCGATGATCTATAGCTTAAACTGACCGTCAGAACATGTAGTTTTGCATCTTTGCATTTAGAACTTTGACCGATGACTAAATTCCACAATATTTCGCAAATATCGACTGCGCCAGTACATTTTGAGCACAGAAGGCACCAAACGCTGTGACTGACGTTTGATTTTGCGCCAAAAGCGCTCTACAGTGTCACCATTCATGACAGAGTTGTCGTTGTGAGACTCCAAAGTGTATTCGCAGGCACTGCATGCACCGGCAGGGGCACAGCATCAAACTGTTCTGAATCTATGTCAAACGACTTTAAATCAACCTGAAATCTCCCACGGGCTAAACCCAAATGTCTACGGGCTAAACGCAAGCGTCTACTGTGTATTTACAGGCACGGGAGCTGGTGCGAGCTTGAATGTAGGCACAGGCAGCAGCGCAGTGTCAAATGGCTTGAGATCTATCTGAAATGTCCTACGGGCTAAACCCAATTGTTCATTGGTTAAACCCAAGCGCCTATTGTGTATTTACAGGCACGAGAGCTGATGCAATCCTAAACGTAGGCACTGGCAGGGGCACAGGGTCGAATGACTTCAGATCTATCTGAAATGTCCTATGGGCTAAACTCGATTGTCGATGGGTTAAACCCAAGCATCTATTGTGTATTCACAGGCACAAGAGGTGGTGTGATCCTAAATGTGGGCCCTGGCACAGGCACAGTGTCAAATGACTTGAGATCTAACTGTAATGTCCTGCGGTGCACTGAATTTGATGAATGTGTTATCTCATTCATGCTCTACAGATTACCCATGGGCTATTGGCCATAGAGATTCTCCTACGGGCTAAAGGCACTAGTCCTATATACTAAGCGGCATAGAGTCTGTCCGTGTGTCTGTCTGTTAACACGATAACTCTCGACAGCATTGACGGATCGCGATGATCTATACGTCAAAAGAACCGCCATCAAGCGAGGATCAAACGTCCTATTGTGGACTTTGGCCGATGTCTAAATTCCATGAAAATCATGAAAATATCGGCTGCACAGTACATTCTGAGCACTAAAGACTGCCTGAGGGTCATTTTCGAGGAACTTTTGCACTGTCATGTCATGATTCACTACAGAGTTGTCGCTGTGAGACCCTGACGTGTATTTACAGGCACGTGAAGTGGCACAGTGCTAATTGTAGGCACTGGCAGGGGCACGATGTAACATCATCATGGCTAATGCCAACTTCTATGGCTATATTCAAACACCTTTGATGTATACTCACAGGCACATCAGTAGTGTAAGTAAACACAGGCACTGGCAGGGGCACAGTCTCAAATTGTCTATGGGCTATTGCAAATACCTATGGTGGTGCACCATGGGTCAATGCATCTTACGACCAGTAGGTCTGCGTCTTGTGACCAGTGGTGACATGCCATGGGTCTTGACGTCTTGCGACCTGTGGTGGTGTGTCATGGGTCTCTGCATATTGCGACCAGTGGTGGTGCATCATGCATCTCTGCATCTTGCGACCATTGGTGGTGCATCATGGGTCACTGCACCTTACGACCAGTGGTGGCGTGTCATGGGTCTCTGCATCTTGCGACCAGTGGTGGTGCGTCATGAATCTCTCCATCTTGTGACAAGTGGTGGTGCATCATGGGTCTCTGCATCTTGCAATCAGTGGTGGTGCGTTGTGGGTCTCCGCATCTTGCGACCAGTGGTGGTGCATCATGCGTCTCTGCATTTTGCGACCAGTGGTGGCACACCATGGGTCACTGCATTTTTAACAATCAAAGATTGGCTAATGACAGTCCACTTTTGACTATGGACAATCACCTACGGGCTAAAGGCACTAGTCCTATATACTAAGCGGCAAATCTCTGTCTGTCTGTCTGTTTGTTAACACGATAACTCTTGACAGCATTGACGGATCGCGATGATCTATACGTCAAAAGAACAGTCATGGCCTGGAATAGAAAACGTCCTATTGTGGACTTTGACCGATGTCTAAATTCCATGAAAATCATGAAAATATTGACTGCACAGTACATTCTGAGCACTAATGACTGCCTGAGGGTCACTTTCACAGAAATTTTACACTGTCATGTCACGATTCACCACAGAGTTGTCGCCGTGAGACCCTGACGTGTATGTCTCAATGCATCTTACGACCAGTGGTGGTGCATCATGGGTCTCTGCATCTTGCGATCAGTGGTGGTGCGTCATGGGTCTCTGCATCTTGCGACCAGTGGTGGTGTGTCATGGGTCTCTGCATCTTGCGACCAGTGGTGGTGTGTCATGGGTCTCTGCATCTTGCGACCAGTGGTGGTGTGCCGTGGGTCTCTGCATCTTGCGACCAGTGGTGGTGTGTCATGGGTCTCTGCATCTTGCGACCAGTGGTGGTGCATCATGGGTTTCTGCATCTTGCGACCAGTGGTGGTGTGTCATGGGTCTCTGCATCTTGCGACCAGTGGTGGTGTGTCATGGGTCTTTGCTTCTTGCGATCAGTGGTGGTGCATCATGGGTCTCTGCATCTTGCAACCAGTGGTGGTGTGTCATGGGTCTCTGCATCTTACGACCAGTGGTGGTGTGTCATGGGTCTCTGCATCTTGCAACCAGTGGTGGCACACCATGGGTCGCTGCATCTTGCGACCAGTGGTGGCGCACCATGGTCACTGCATGTTTTAACTATCGAAGATTGGCTAATGACAGTCCTCTTTCGACTATGGACAATCACCTATGGGCTAAAGACTCTAGTCCTATATACTAAGCGGCATAGAGTCTGTCCGTTTGTTTGTTTGTCTGTCCGGCCATTTTCTCACGACACAGTTGATGGATCCTGGAGATCTATAGATCAAAAGAACCGTCATTGACTGAGATTTGTCCCCTCCTATTTTAAAACTTTTGTAAATTACTAAATTCCACAAAAATCACGAAAATATCAGCTGCACAGTACATTCTGACCACTAAGGAGTGGCTGATGGTTGCTTTCATGCACATTTCGCACCGGTTGTGTTACAATTCACTACAGAGTTGTCGCTGTGAGACCCCAACGTGTATTCAGAGGCACGGGTACAGGTTCGAAGGTAAATGCAGGCACTGGCAAGGGTGCAGTGTCAAGAGACATTTGATGTATCTGAAACCTCTTATGGGCTAAACACAAACACCTATATTCAGAGTTGAGTGTAATCAAAGGCGCGGGAGCAGGCACAATGGTAAATGCAGGCACTGGCAGGGGCACAGTGTCAGATGACATTAGATCTATCTGAAATCTCCTATGGGCTAAATGGAAGCATCCATGTGTTAGCTTCAGTGTATCCTGAGGCATGGCAGCCGGTGCAATCCTAAAAGCAGGCACTGACAGAGGCACAGTGTCGAATGACTTTAGATCTATCTGAATCTCCTATGGGCTGTTGTGAGCATTGGCTGTGAACCATAGGCCAATACATGTTGTGAGCAGTGGCTGATTTCCATGGGTCGATACAAATGGCTCTGTTTCCATAGGTGTTCAGCTATAGATATACAGTATCGCCTATGGGCTAAAGGCACTAGTCCTATATACTAAGGCGCCTAACTGTGTCCGTCTGTTTGTTTGTTTGTTTGTTTGTTTGTTTGTCTGTGAGCGCTCTAGCGTTCGCTACAGTTGACGGATGGCGATGATCTATAGCTTAAACTGACCGTCAGAACACGCGGTTTTGCATCTTTGCATTTAGAATTTTGACCAAAGTCTAAATTCCATAAAATTTCAACAATTTCGCCTGTGAGGTGCACAATTCTGCTAAACCATGCTGATTCAAATGGCGGCCACAGCGGCAATGACGCACGCAATGTACGCCAACACGCGAAACATCAACTTCAAATCATAGTGCAGGACATTTACAGTCTCACCACTAACTAAAGAGTTGCCGTTGTGAGACTCCAAAGTGTATTCGCAGGCACTCCATGCACTGGCAGGGTCACAATATCAAACGATTCTGGATCTATTTCTAATAGGGTAAGATCTATGCTAAATGTCCAGTTGGATAAACCCAAACGTCTACGGGCTAAACCCAAGAGTCTACTGTGTATTACAGGCATGGGAGCTGGTGCCATCCAAAGCATAGGCACTGGCAGGGTACAGGGTCGAGTGACTTGAAATCTATCAGAAATGTACTACATTCTAACCACAATTGTCTATGGGCTAACCTCAGGTATCAATTGAGTACTTACAGGCACATGAGCTGGCACGATCCTAAACGTAGGCACTGACAGGGGCACAGGTTCGAATGGCTTGAAATCTATCTGAAATGTCTTATGGGCTAAAGCCAGTTGTCTACGGGCTAAACCCAAGCATCTATTGTGTATTTACAGGCACAGGAGATGGAGAGATCTTAATCACAGGCACTGACAATGGCACAGGGTCATTGACATAGAGATTCTCCTACGGGCTAAAAAAGGCTCTAGTCCTATATACTAAGGGGCATAGAGTTTGTGTGTTTGTTTGTTTGTTTGTCCGGCCATTTTCTCGCGACACGGGCGATGGATCCTGGAGATCTATAGCTTAAACTGACCGTCGTGGACTGGAAGGAATCCCCTCCTATTTTAGAACTTTCGCAATTCACTAAATTTCACAAAAATCATGAAAATATCAGCTGCACAGTACATTTTGAGCACTAAGGAGTTGCTGACAGTTTATTTCATGCCACTTTTGCAGTATTGTGTCACCATTCACTACAGAGTTGTCGTCTTGAGACCCCGAGGTGTATTCACAGGCATGGTGAGTGGCGCAAGGCTAATCGTAGGCACTGGCAGGGGCACAATCAAGATCGACTTTGGGCTGAAGCCAAGCATCTACAGGCTAAACTCAAATGCCTTTGACCAGGTGTAATTGTAGGCAGTGGCACAGGCACAACCTGAAGTCAGCTATAGGCTAAAGCCAAATACTCGCTGTGGCATGCCAAAAGTCGCTGCATGTTCTGACCAGTGGCATGCGCCATCGGTAGCTTCATGACAATTGCGTAACGACAGTGCTCTTGGGACTATTGAGATTCTCCTACGGGCTAAAGGCTCTAGTCATGCCAACTAAGCAAGGCGTCCCTTGTCTGGCTTTCCACGAGAAGAGCGCAGAGTGGCGGAGGGCCTCTGTCGAGTTGTGGGGCGCCAGAGACTGCAAGGTGCGCGCCGTCGACACTGCCACTGTTTGGTACGTCGCCCGCGACAACCCTCACCTCCTTTTGCCCATACCCAGAGAGCTCGTGCAGGAGCCCCTGCGCGCCATCAGATGCGGACTACAGGGTGTGGGCCGCCTGACTCGTGAAGAGCAGCAGGAGTACAGGGGTCTTCTCGAGGGAAAGGTGGTGATGCTGCGCCTAGTGGACCCTTCAGACAGCGACGGGAATACGAGGTGAACTACTGTTTTGTTGGGATACGGTAATTTCCCCTCCCTTCCCCCCCCCCCCTCCCTCGAATAAGCCTCCACCGTTCAAGAGTTCCCCTCGCTAGACGAAGGTTGAAAATAAGCCCTCCCCCCAAGGGGACTTGCTGATAATTATGATCAAAATGATTGATTCTTTTTAGATGTGACGGAGGCTCGCACAGCGAAGAATTGGCGCAAGAAGAGTGGGCGGAGAGCGTCGTTTTGAGAACACCCTTCAGACAGCGACGGGAATACGAGGTGAACTACTGTTTTGTTAGGATACGGTAACTTGACCACCACCCCCCCCCCCCCTCCCCCCCTTCCTCCCTTGAATAAGCCCCCACCATTCAAGAGTTCCCCCTAAGACGTCTCGATTCGACGGCCATCCCAACAACCACGTCCAAGTCGAGCCGGACATTCCTTGCTTACAAGACCACTTGTTCTGCGCGCACGTGAATACACGTGTATTTACCATCATATTTCTCCAGTCATTACATCTTGTTTTATGCCGAACTTCATATTAGAATGTAACTTTTTCCGTGCCCATTTCAAATTTTCACTCAAGCTCAAGCTTCTTGGTAAATTTCATTCGAATTTTCAGGCTATGAGATTGCCGACCCGCTCGCTGGAGAAGAATATTAGCTGTCTGCGGGCCGACTATAACGCCCTGGAGGCGAACGTGCCGTGGAACGTTGCCCCAGGCGGCCATTACACAGTGCCAGAAACGGCGGCCAATACTGGTCCTGCCAGCAGGAAGAAAGCTGGTTCTCCCATGGAGTTAGACTGCTCTCTGCTGACTCTGCGAGGGTTCAGTGACGACGTGGGTGGACTGAGTCATTTGTCTGTGCCAGTGTGGTCTAATCTCGCAGCCTGCTTGTTCTTAGGACGAAGGAGGCAGTCTGGAATCTATTCACCGCACGGCCATCAAGAAGCAACAAGAGGAGTTCCTGAGGCGATCGAGTATTGTTGTTGGTGTGCCTGCGACGACTGCTGGCAACGCTTGAGCTTGGGTTAGGATTGGAAAGTTGGTAAGAGTGCTGTCTCGTTACGCGGCTGGCGGCGTCGATTGAGTGTGTTTGCGCTCGTTGTTCTTTGATCACGTGTTTTGTAGAGGTCGCATTTCGAACTACAGATGGTGAACTGGCGAATTTTGGCATGAATTGCCGTCGTACAAGTCCCTTTGTCGTACCTTGCTTTTGCTGTTTTGCTTTGTTGCGTAGCCGCTCGTTGATCGTACTTCTGGGTCTGGTCTGTTATTATTGCAGTCGGTCGCTGCGGCACTTGTCGCTGCACCTTGATATTGTAATTGTACAGTTCCAATGAGTATGCACACGCAGCTGCAGCGCGAGAGCCAGTTGGGTGAAGCGTTTAGGAAGGCCTGAGTGTGTGTGCGCTTTTGTGACAGTGGTGCTGTGTGAAAGTGTGTCACGGTGATGTGGCTGGTGCCTGGAATGTGAAAAATGCGCGCGGTAACGGCACATATTAAACCAAATAGCGCAATATGTCGGGGTATCTCTTCTAGCGCAGTTCGACTTGCCTAATAGGTGTAATGCCTTCGTATACTGTAGTCCCAACCAGTCGGAGTGCTTCTATGCAGGGACTCCTGCACGTAATCCTTGTTCTCTCAACCCCAGCCGGGCGACACTGAGAGCTAGGCATGCGTGCGTTCACCCGTCCGTGTGTGTAACGGTTTTAGAAATTCAAATTTTAGATTTTCAAATTAAAATTAGCGAAATTCAAACTTTTGAGTCTCGATTTGTATGTGCATGTATGTGCACCTTCCCCCCCCCCACCCCCCCCTCTGCCTCGAATAAGCCCCCACCATCCAAGACATCCCCCCTCTAGACGAAGATTGAAAATAAGCCCCCCCCAAAACGAGAAACCCGCGTTGAATGTGTTTCGCCATGCCCTCGTACGTGTGACTGACCTTATTGTTGTTGCAGGTGACGGACAGCTTGGTGAACGGCATGGAGGGCTGCGTGAAGTTCGTTCAACCGACTAAGCGCACCGTCTGGGTGCAGTTCTCGGAAGAGGACACGGGCTGCCGACACGGCCTACAACCTCTTGGCCGCACTCAGGAGACGATACGGAGACCACAACTTCCCCTGCCAAGCCGAAGAAGAAGGTCGGTCGGCCTTCAAAACACAGAAGCAGCAAAGAAGTGGACAAAACAGCGGTAGAGGGGAAGCGAAGCAAGAGTCGAAAGAGAGCGGCCGTCAGCGGTTCACAGAGCTCTTCAAGGCTGTCTCCGAAGCTCCCAGCGCTGCGGATCGAAGCTACCACAGAAGACAGTTCGAGTGATGCAGAAGGCGACGACAATGAAGAAGAAGAGGAGGAGACGCTGAAACTGAACGACGCTTCGCGCGCTCTGGAGGAAGAAGAGCTTCTCTCCTTCCTTCCCTCCCTCTCTCTCCCTCCCTCCTTCAAGCCGCACGGCCATCAAGAAGCAACAAGAGGAGTTCCTGAGGCGATCGAGTATTGCTGTTGGTGTGCCTGCGACGACTGCTGGCAACGCTTGAGCTTGGGTTAGGATTGGAAAGTTGGTAAGAGTGCTGTCTCGTTACGCGGCTGGCGGCGTCGATTGAGTGTGTTTGCGCTCGTTGTTCTTTGATCTCGTGTTTTGTAGAGGGCGCATTTCGAACTACAGATGGTGAACTGGCGGATTTTGGCATGAATTGCCATCGTACAAGTCCCTTTGTCGTACCTTGCTTTTGCTGTTTTGCTTTGTTGCGTAACCGCTCGTTGATCGTGCTTCTGGGTCTGGTCTGTTATTATTGCAGTCGGTCGCTGCGGCACTTGTCGCTGCACGTTGATATTGTAATTGTAGAGTTCCAATGAGTATGCACACGCAGCTGCAGCGCGAGAGCCAGTTTGGTGAAGCGTTTAGGAAGGCCTGAGTGTGTGCGCTTTTGTGACAGTGGTGCTGTGTGAAAGTGTGTCACGGTGATGTGCCTGGTGCCTGGAATGTGAAAAATGCGCACGGTAACGGCACATATTAAACCAAATAGCGCGATATGTCGGGGTATCTCTTCTAGCGCAGTTCGACTTGCCTAATAGGTGTAATGCCTTCGTATACTGTAGTCCCAACCAGTCGGAGTGCTTCTATGCAGGGACTCCTGCACGTAATCCTTGTTTAGTTTCACTCGCCTCCACTTTCCAGTTGGCCTTCGCTCCTTTGTCCAGTGGGAATGTCTCAGTTTCCACCGGGCTTCTGTCAAGTCTGATCTTCACGATCTCACTCTCTTTCAGAGCCCAGACGTTCTTGCCATCTGGTGTCACGGTGATGGCCGATTTGGCGTTGAAAACTCCCTTGTAGTGTGGCATTTTGGCATTGCAATCCTCTTGGCTGAATCACTGTGTAGCTTTGCCGCTGCGGGCGCTTTGTCGAGCGAGAAACACCCACACACGGTCTTAGGACGCGCTCTGTTAGCTCTGGGTAGGGCCTAGTCATGCCCATAGATGCGTAGGATGGGCACACTTCTATGCATGTCTGTGTCCGCTTGAGACGCTGATAGAGCCAGCCGGCTGGTTGGCATAGATGTATGTAGATGGGCATAGGGCAAAGATGGCACGCATACTACACTTTGAACGTGCGCGCTGGCAAAGGAAGAGGCCGATTTAAGCGCAACTACTAGCGTTACAGACTACGAAGCAAATAGTGGCGCAAAGTGGGAAAATCGAAATTTCCTGCACCTCACGCACTTTGCGCAGGCGCAAAACAAACTCCGCTCTGCAATGCGGCGTTCGCGATGCCAAAACTGGCGGCACGCGCGTCCTTCGCATTAGGAATCCGCTACCTAAACTTACATACTATCTGGGCTGGCTGTCCCACTCTGTTACACAAACTCGCCTCTGCCAGTTGTTACACTGGCATCGGCATAGTAGTAGGATAGCGTAGGCTAGGTTGCAAGGGCTTGTCTTCCTAAGTTTTTACGACCATGGACGTATGTATGATGCAGGCTGGCGGATGGTTGTTTGGCTGGAAGCTATTCAACGCGCACTGTATTCAACCTACCCACTCAGGTACAGGAAAAGCAAACAGAGTACATAGCATTGCCGCCTTTGTGACAACCGTCCGTATTGAATCTAATGTTTGGCGCGAAATCCGCCTACTATAGCGAATCCAAAACGACTATAATGGCATACGCTCAAAATTTGCGCCAGGAGCAGTTGGGTGACAGAATGATTGCCGGTGACAGCTGTGTAAAAAGATTTCCCGCGCGGTTGGGATAGGATCCGCCGAGGTGAATCTATAACAGTGTGTGCTACTGCGCACATTACCACAGTGCAACAGACACGCAGTAACAATCACAACGTTCGCGAAAATCACAAGTGACTGTCACTTCTTGATGGATCCAGTTTTAAATACACCATTTTCGTGACAGTCTTCGCCTCAAGACTCGCGAAAATTTTTCTCGGCGCCATGTTTTCTTCGTCCACAGTGCAATGCACCAGTAAATTGTGATCGCTGCACGCGCTCTGCAGTTTTCTGACCATTTCTAGCACTAGGAAAGTGCCCAGCTTTCGACTTCTGTACTCCGGTCGTACGGTAAAGCTTCCCAAGCCCTAAAACAACTCGAATCGTTGCGGGTTGCGTGTTTTGCCCAATAAACACGCAACAGATACCCCGTGAGGATACTGTATGATCCAGCCGGCCAATTGTCCGTTGGTTTTGTCTTTGAGGCAAACATTAGGCGATTCAGTGAACCATTTGAAACATTTCTCTCTGCAAATGAATTCTTCGTGACCCCACAACTTTAGGATTTCGTCGATGTCCGCTTGTTGACGACTCGAAAGCTCAAACCCCGCAGGTTGAGGAGTTGAGATGCGCTAAACGACCGCGCCTTTGCCAGCTGTGTATCCATGTTTACCACTTGGTTAATTTGGTTAAATGACATCAAATAGCGTTTAAACTAAGCTGTTCTTAAAATGTCTATTTGTGGCACCTGTTTATTGCACCATAACTTGAACTGTCTCCTCAATATTCCATTGAATGTATCTAGTTTTGCCCAAAAGGAAAACCAAAACATTTTTGAATAATACATTATAGGAAATATTTCTTGAGTATTTGATTTAAATATTTTGAATTATGCATGAGAAACCACCCAACCAACCACTATACAAATCTAGTTCTTTTGATGACAATAAATTTAAATGGGGCATATTGATTGAGTCACAAATCATCAGTCAATGACGTTCTTTTCATTGCACCACAACCAGATCTCCAACATCAATTGGCACAGGCAGACAAAAGAAACTAATAGCCACATTATTATATGTACTGCCATAATTAACAAAATATCAAATTTTAACACAGTTCCACTCAATAAAATACAAGTAACCGTGCACTCACTAGTTTCTCGGCGCGTTCAGCACAGTTTGGAAAGACCATGAAATCAAAGGTTGCGAAAATTTGCCTAATGCCCGGAAAAACTTCCTCGAAAATAGTTCTAAACTGAGCCTCCAAATCAGCTACCATAAAACCCCGTGTTTGCCACTTGCGAATACCAGAGATATCCGCTATGAATTTCTTTGTATGCTCCTGTGTAGCGCGAGAGAATAATTGCACCCTGAATGAATTAATAACAATGTATATAATAAGATACCTAATGACGCAGCAACATGGGATAAAATACCTATGCACGTGTAATGTCGAGGCGCAGTGTGTACACTATATTTTCCATTCCAAGAGCGCGACAATTGCACCACCTATTCGAAACGATATTGTGTCAAAGCCAGAAAATTTCTGACTTCTCTGCAGTCCGAAAGGTACATTTGGTAAACAAAACATTTTTCTGAAACTCACATTCTCATTTCAGAATGGACATTACATGCGAAATGTACGACTCAAGTGGTAACTGCACATCCCTTCACCCGACGTCGAAATACGAAATTCCACTTCCTTACAGTACTGTGCATTGTTACAACTTGCCAATCGCTATCCACGTCACAATACTCCAGTGTCGAAATGGATGCGATAACCATCGTTGGAGCCTTGTCATTGTCACAATGCAGTTTCAAAAGTCTCATTTGACCCATTAGATGCTTTGCAATCAACCATCGAAGCGGCAGGCAGTCACTATCGGTTTTATAGAGCGATTCCAACGTTGCGGCGAATTCCGTAACGTTTTGAACTTCGGGCATTGTTGATTGAAAGGTTTGTTGCGTCAGCCACACTCAGTGCACCTATGGTGTGTTCATTTGATGTGTATGCGTGTCTACTGCACACGCGCCCATTTGTGTTCCGCTCGCGAGTGCAGAGATAAGGTTTTGCGCGGTATTACAAGCACTGTATGTTTCTGCATGTGTGCGCAAAATATAACACCATTGAAAACCGTACACGCCTTTCACACCAGATTCCCGCACGCGAAATGCCAACGAACGTGAAAGCAATCACTGTTGTATGAAGCGGCATACTGTAGCCCTCACCGCGCTACGCAAAAACCGAAATTCTACAAGATTTCTTTTCACTTGATCGCCGATTTCGCCCATGCTTTTGAGACATGTGTACAAATCTTCACTCTTCATTCGAAGAAGGTTGCTTGGCAGACAAACAAGCTGTGTGTGTAAAAAGTTCAACCTATACTTTGTGTCTGTCAAATCTTGGTAAACAGTATAGTGAATTTCATTCGCATAATTAGCCGTATCTAGAGAAGGTATCTTGAAAACGTGTACCACAATTCAAGTGCAGCTATTACCACGATACGGTTGTCTGTACAGCTGATCTAAAGCTCAGTGATATCGCCGCGTTCGCTATATGGTATCGGCATGATACGACGCCGTTGATCTGAAGTTTTATACCTGTGGGAATACGCCACATCGAACAAAAAAACTTGCCAACTGTTTGGTGCAGTCGTTCTCTACCAGGAATTTCGTTTGGTTGCGTATTTCTGCGTTATGACGCTTTTGTCAATTAATAAATTTTGGCAAACTGTGGCGTATTTCTGTACAATTCCACAATCGCAAACAATTTTGTTTGTGTTACAAATTATCCGCGGTCTATGCTCTTTCCATTTCGGAACAAATTTCGCCGCTAGTCCATCAGGCGACAAAGTCGGTTTTCGACATTTTTACATTTTAATTGTAAATATCTCTAAATTGCAATATTTCAAAACTGTAGAACCATGTCACAAATGCTTATTACCTTACGACCTTTCAATTTCTGCATTCACATTCGTCAATAAATGACGTTCTATTTTTGTCACTTTATGAAATTTTGACAAATAATTGCGTATTTCTATGAAATTCCAGCAATACGTAACTGAACGAAGTACACTACAAATTGTCGAAATTTGGCAATTTTGAGAAAAACCTTGAAAATATCCCTAAGTTCATTAATTATAAAATGTAGAACCATTTGTTAAATGCTTGGCAGACTATGCTCCAAACATTCGTGCAAAGAGTTTTTGAAATTTAAGCTGTTTGAAATTGCCGAAAATTTGGAATTTTGACGAAACCCTTGAAAATATGCCTAATTTCGTTAATTATAAAATCTGAAACTATTTGTTAAATGCTTGGCAGACTATGCTCAATACATTCGTGCAAAGAAATTTTGATATTTAAGCTGTTTGAAATTGTCGAAATTTGGAACTTTGGACAATACCCTTGAAAATACCCCTAATTTTGCTAATTATAAAATTTGAAACTATTTGCAAAATACATGCCAGCCTATGCCCGACACAATCATGCAAAGAAATTATGAAATTTAAGCCGTTTCAAATTGTCGAAATTTGGGAATTAAGACAATACCCTTGAAAATATCCATAATTTCGTCAATTATAAAATCTGAAAATATTTGATAAATACTTGGCAGACTATGCTCGACACATCCGTGAGAAGAAATTTTGAAATCTAAGCTGTTTGAAATTGTCAAAATTCAGGGATTTCAGCAAAATCCTTAAAAATATCCTAAATTTCGTTAATTATATTCGTTGAAACTATTTGCTAAATACTTGGCGGACTATGCTCGATACATCGGTGCAAAGAAGTTTTGAGATTTAAGTTGTTTGAAATTGTCGAAATTTGAGAATTTCGACAAAACCCTTGAAAATATCCCTAATTTCGTGAATTCTAAAATCCGAAACTATGTCACAAATTCATCGCGTCTTATGCCCTTTCCATTTCAGCAAAAACTTTGCCGATACGACTTGTAAATAAAAGTGTCATTTCTGACATTTTCATATTTTAATTGTAAATATCTCGAAATAGCGAAATTAGCAACAGAAACGGACAACGGCGCGTTACTCAGCGCATTCGACTCCATTGGGTGGCACTAACCGTCAAGTCTAGTTTTGTGACACAGACACACACACACACACGGACGGACAAACGAACAGACAATAGCGTCCGTATATATACTCGCCGCGCTGGGGCGCGGCGAAAAAAGTACTTAGTAAATTTCGCAAAACTAAGTAAGTACGGGCCTAGAAAACTAAGTATGAGTACGAGTAAGTATACTTAGTTTTCCAAAAATAAAACTAAGAAACTAAGTACTCAGTTTCAAAATAACTAAGTAAAACTAAGTAACTACTTAGTTTCAAGCTGCCACCACGACAGTAAACTGTCCAAAAAGTGTTCAAGTTGACTGTCCATGCCCTGAGATATTAGGCTCCCCGTAAGACGCTCAAAAGTTGGGAGTTTTCCTAGCCTCACCCTGTATTTACAGTACTCAAAGCGCCGCAGGCGAAATTTTTAAATTTTGGAAGACGCCCAAGTGTAAATTCTGGCGAATTTGGCCCGCGAAGATGAAATTTTTGACTTTGGAACATCTTTATGTTTACCCGGACCGGACCGCCCCAGTATGGCGGACCGGACCGGACCGATTTTTGCGTGGACCGCCCGGACCACCTGGACATGAGCATGATTGGCGTGATGTGCGGCTGCTGTAGTAACCAACAGTGCGCGGTTTTGAAAACAGTACTTCCGAACATCTTCAAACGCAATTTGGAATGGTTTTGGCCTGCTTTCTGAATTATGCAAAAAAATGACGTATGGAAAAAAATTATGCCACCCAGACCGGACCGGACCGCACATCTCTATTTCTGGTCCCTTTATTAGACGTAAGCCAGCCCAAGACAAGACTAAGACTAACTAATATCGTGCGAGAGGGAAGGCGAGCAAACGTTGCGCGAACGTCATACATATATGGGCAGCTAATGAACGTGGGAGGAGGCGTGGCCGAGGCAAATGTCAACACCACCCCCGGAACAAAACGCGACTTACCTATTGAAACGACTACTGAGACACACGAAAAGAACCAGCCATAACCAGCATCCTGAGCATTTAGCTCGCAAACGGCGGAACCCAAATTCTAAACTTATAAACAGAACCAACAACAAAAGAATAACCATCGAGGTATACGCGATGGTGCTATACGCGATGGCGGCGGCGATGCGATGGCATATGCGATGGCATTTTAGTACTCGATCGCGAAATGTCAGAGCCGGTATCCGTACGGCTTCTACTAGGCCTATGGCTTCTACTACGCTTCTACTACGCAGGCTTCTACTACGCCTACTACTACGCCTACTACTACGCTTCTACTACGAAGGCTTCTACTACGCCTATGGCAGAATCGTAATCGTTGTTGCGTAGAATGTTCTTCCGAAAACGGCCGAAACTTGGCCGAATATCGCGAATTTCGGACGATTTAGGCGGCGGCCAAAGACCAAACTTGGCCAGATGGTGCAGCGTCGAACGGCGGTTCCGTTGATGCGCGGCTCGTCGCGATCCGCCGCCGCAGTCGGCAGTTAGCGCCAAAAAAACGATATTTTCGGAATTTCGACCGAATTTCGACGGCGGCCCAAGACCAAACTTCGGCCAGACGGTGCCCGGCGGAAGGCGGTTCCGAAAATGTATAGACGTCCGGGATCCGTCGCCGCTGTCGAGAGATATTTTGTTCACACACAAACAGACAGACAGACAGAGATCGCGCGATTAGTAGAGAGGACTACAGAAGAGACACGTGGCTTCCCGCTGTGCGATACGAGCAAGACGTCATCCACTGCCTGCCGGCTACACATCCACACAGGTGGCGCATAAGCGCAGGCACGAAACACGAACAGACAATAGCGTCCGTATATATACTCGCCGCGCTGGGGCGCGGCGAAAAAATAAAACTAAGTAAGTAACTAAGTAAGTACTTAGTTTTCTGTAAAACTACGTAAAACTAAGTATGTAAAGCGTACTTACTTAGTTTCTAACAAAACTAAGTAAGTACTCGAAAAATCTAAGTAAACTAAGTAAGTAAACTGAGTAAGCAAACACACGAAAATAGAGCTAGGCCTGGTCCTGTAAATGCTGGAAAATTGCCAGCTCGACGTTAGCGGGGCCGCAAATGGTCTCCAAGACAAAGCTATTTAACAATTTTGACATTCTTTGGGCAGCGTATAGTAAAAGAGCCATATCAAACCCAGCAATGTGCGAAGATGCAGCGCTAGAGTAGGCCAATATGTAAAGAATTTGGTTTACTTAGTTTCCTACTTAGTTTTTTAAAACTAAGTTAAACTGAGTAAGTATGAACAAGCTTAGAGTAAAAACTGGGTACCCGATGATGGTTGATTGGCATTGTATAGTCTGTCGTGCATTTGAGGAGTATATTCAATATTGTGTCAGAATAGAAACTTGAGCATTTCTTTGGGGAGTATCGCCGCAGTTACCTCGAGTTTATAAAGAAAGTTTTTGCCATTGTTGGGCATTCGATGCCTATATGGTGCATTGGTGGGTAACTCAAACTCTCTCAACTCAAAGGTTCAAACAGCAAATCGCCCCTATGTAACTCGCTCGTCTTGCGTTGTAGAGCGGCATTCGTTTGACCGTTTGAAAGCTTACGTTGAGGCAGTTGTTGAACGGTCATTCCTAAAGAAATACTTTTGTTTTTTAAACCCTTGTCTTACAAACGACTTTGTCTGCTAAAAAAATTAATCCCGGGCGATCCCAATGTTGCCTTGCAACAACCGCTCAGAAATGCGTGTGTCTTGCTCAAAAAATTAATCCCGGGCGATCCCAATGTTGCCCTGCAAGAACCCCTCTGAAAGGAGCGTGTGAGAAGTAGCGCATGAATAGTGGACTCCGGGCGGGCGCGCGTCATATCGGAAAGGCTTCGAAATACTTTACAAAGTATCCACTCTTTTACTCTTCCACTTTAAAACACTCACAAACCACTGTGTATTAATAAAACAACTCAACTTTTTTAAAACAGCTTGTTGTGATGCAAAAGAGCGCCAGAGCTCCGTCTATTTCAGGAACAAGAAAATGCCTCTCCCTGTAGTTTACGACAGTATTTTGGCCATGGCCATGCATCTCGTCTGGGAGCCAATCAAGCGGCTGGCGCAGGTAGAAGCTTTGAAAATGTTCGTTGTGCGCTCGGTGGAGGGGGGCGGCGAGAGCTGGGTGAGGAGGTCACTGCGGCTCACCAACGCCATGGCCCAACAGGCAGACCTAACGATCTGCGATGCCACCTGGGGCTTGCCAGAAGCGCTCATTTACGAGGCTGGGAGTGACACAACGTAAGCCTTGACAAAGAATGGTTTACGGATACCTGAATTGTGTAGGCTGCTAGATAGCGAGTCTCCTTTCTGGTTAGAGATAGGCGGCGGACTGATTTTGCGGTCTGGGTAACCCGGACCGGACCAGTTTGTGGTCCGCCCAGACCGGACCGGACCACCCGGACCAAATTCAAACTCTTTAGCAAGTTTGCCACTCTGCCCAGCTCCAGTTTTCAAGCCTCAAAATCCGTTAAATGGGTAGCTCTCAAGGTGGAAATCGAAACTTGAACCTTAGGGCATCGACACTTCGACAGACGATTACAATTACATCAGAAATTGCATTATGTTACATTAGGAAATTACAAATTTATGTTGCTATTAATGGGTAGTTTTGCAGTCTTTGACTATGCATCCAACATCGTTGTTCGCAGTGCGATTTAGGCGAAATTTGGCATAACTCTGCGTTAGTATTACTACAGTAAACTAGTGGTGGCAATTTTCCAACAAGCTTAGAGTAAAAACTGGGTACCCGATGATGGTTGATTGGCATTGCATAGTGTGTTGTGCATTTGAGGAGTATATTCAATAGTGTGTCAGAATAGAAAGTTGAGCATTTCTTCGGGAGTTTCGCCGCAGTTACCTCGAGTTTCCAAAGGTAGTTTGTGCCATTCTTGGGCAGTCGTTGCCTATAAGGCGCATTGGTGGGTACTGATCCATAAATGGATCAGGAATGTTCGCCGCAGGTTCACTTTGGAATGAAGAGGGTCTAAATGGGACGACGCCCTTTTCTTTTGGCCCACAAATGTGGGCTGTTACGATACCGTTGCTGTAGATTGCAGAACCGAACAGTTATTGCCGCGTTTCATTTTCGATCGAATAGGTGGCAAAACATACCTACGTTGCACGACGCATCCATGGCAAAATATTGCTTAGTTATAGCCATTTGAAAATGCTGAAATCTGCCATATTTGACAAAACCCTTGAAAATATCCCTTGAATTCTAAAATCTGAAACTGTTTCATAATTACTTGACATACTACGCCCGGTACATCCACGCAAAGATATTTTGAAATAAAAGTTGTTTGAAATTGTCGAAATTTGGCAATTTTGAGAAAAACCTTGAAAATATCCCTAAGTTCATTAATTATAAAATGTAGAACCATTTGTTAAATGCTTGGCAGACTATGCCCGACACAACCATGCAGAGCCATTCCGAAATTTAAGCTATTTGAAATTGTCTAAATTTGGGAATTTTAACAATACCCTTGAAAATATACGTAAATTCGTTAATTGTAAAATCCGAAACAATTTGTTAAATACATGGCAGACTATGCTCGATACTTCCGTGCAAAGAAACTTTGAAATTGAAGCCGTTTGAAATTGTTGAAATTTGGGGATTGACAAAACCCTTAAAAATACCTAAATTCATTAATCATAACTCTGAAACTATTGCTAGACTTGGCAGACTATGCTCGACACATCCGTGCAAAGAAGTTTTGAAATTTAAGCTGTTTGAAATTGATGAAATTTGGGAATTTTGAAAATACCCTTGAAAATATCCCTAATTTCGTTAATTATAAAATCTGAAACTATTCGTTAAATACTTGGCGGACTATGCTCGATACATTAGTGCAAAGAAATTCTGAAATTTAAGCCGTTTGAAATTGTCGAAATTTGGGGATTTTTGCAAAACCCTTGAAAATCGCCAAATTTCGCTAATTATAATCTCTGAAACTATTTGCTAAATACTTGGCGGACTATGCTCGATACATACGTGCAAAGAAATTTTGAACAAGCTTAGAGTAAAAACTGGGTACCCGATGATGGTTGATTGGCATGCTAGTGTTTCGGCATTTGAGGAGTATATTCCATAGTGTGTCTGAATAGAAAGTTGAGCATTTCTTCGTGGAGTTTCGCCGCAGTTACTTCGAGTTTCAAAGAAAGTTTGTGTCATACTTGGGCAATCGATGCCTGTAAGGCGCATTGGTGGGTGCTGATCCATAAATGGATCAGGAATGTGCCGCAACTCCTTTGGAATGAAGAGGGTCTAAATGGGACGACGCCCTTTTCTTTTGGGTCCAAATGCGGACGGCTACAGTACAGTTGCTGTAGATTGCAGAACCGCACAGTATCCAATTGCCACATTCAGTTTTAGTTCGAATATATGGCAAAAACGAACGTTGCCGGACACATCCATACAAAAACCTTGCTAAATACTAGCCATTTGAAAATGTCGAAATTTGCCATATTAGACAAAACCTTAAAATATCCCTAATTTGTTGAATTCTAAAATCTGAAACTACTTGCTAAATACTTGGCAGACTATGCGCGGTACATCGGTGAAAGAACTTTTGAAATTTAAGCGGTTTGAAATTGTCGAAATTTGGGAATTTTGACAAAACCCTGAAAATATCCCTAATTTCGTTAATTATAATCTCTGAAACAATTTCCTAAATACTTGGCAGACTATGCTCGATACATCGGTGCAAAGAAGTTTTGAAATTTATGCCGTTTGAAATTGTTGAAGTTTGGGAATTTTTACAAAACACTTGAAAATATCCCTAAATTCGTTAATTATAAAATTTGAAACAATTTGCTAAATACTTGGCAGACTATGCTCGATACATCGGTGCCAAGAAGTTTTGAAATTTAAGCCGTTTGAAATTGTCAAAATTTGTGAATTTTGACAAAACCCTTGAAAATATCCCTAATTTCGTTAATTATAATCTCTGAAACTATTTGCTAAATACTTAGCAGACTATGCTTGATACATCGGTGTAAAGAAGTTTTGAAATTTACGCCGTTTGAAATTGTCGAAATTTGGGAATTTTTACAAAACACTTGAAAATATCCCTAATTTCGTTAATTATAAAATTTGAAACTATTTGCTAATTACTTGGCAGACTATGCTCGATACATCCGTGCAAAGAAGTTTTAAAATTTAAGCTGTTTGAAATTGTCAAAATTTGTGAATTTTGACAAAACCCTTAAAAATATCCCTAATTTCGTTAATTATAATCTCTGAAACTATTTGTTAAATACTTGGCAGACTATGCTCCAAACATTGGTGCAAAGAGGTTTTGAAATTTATGTTGTTTGAAATTGTCGAAATTTGGGAATTTTGACAAAACCCTTGAAAATATCAATAATTTCGTGAATTCTAAAATCTGAAACTATGTCACAAATTCATCGCGTCTTATGCTCTTTCCATTTCAGCAAAAACTTTGCCGATACGACTTGAATAAAAGTGTCATTTTTACATTTTCATATTTTAATTGTAAATATCTCAATTAGCGAAATTAGCAACAGAAACGGACAACGCACTTACTCAGCGCATTCGACTCCGTTGGGTGGCGCTAATCTCATTCTATTTTTGACACCCACAGACAGACAGACACACAGACGGAAACACGAACACACAATAGCGTCCGTATATAAGCTGTTTGAAATTGTCGAAATTTGGAACTTTGGACAATACCCTTGAAAATACCCCTAATTTTGCTAATTATAAAATTTGAAACTATTTGCAAAATACATGCCAGCCTATGCCCGACACAATCATGTCCGTATATATACTCGCCGCGCTGGGGCGCGGCGAAAAAATAAAACTAAGTAAGTAACTAAGTAAGTACTTAGTTTTCTGTAAAACTACGTAAAACTAAGTATGTAAAGCGTACTTAGTTTCTAACAAAACTAAGTAAGTACTCGAAAAATCTAAGTAAACTAAGTAAGTAAACTGAGTAAGCAAACACACGAAAATAGAGCTAGGCCTGGTCCTGTAAATGCTGGAAAATTGCCAGCTCGACGTTAGCGGGGCCGCAAATGGTCTCCAAGACAAAGCTATTTAACAATTTTGACATTCTTTGGGCAGCGTATAGTAAAAGAGCCATATCAAACCCAGCAATGTGCGAAGATGCAGCGCTAGAGTAGGCCAATATGTAAAGAATTTGGTTTACTTAGTTTCCTACTTAGTTTTTTAAAACTAAGTTAAACTGAGTAAGTATGAACAAGCTTAGAGTAAAAACTGGGTACCCGATGATGGTTGATTGGCATTGTATAGTCTGTCGTGCATTTGAGGAGTATATTCAATATTGTGTCAGAATAGAAACTTGAGCATTTCTTTGGGGAGTATCGCCGCAGTTACCTCGAGTTTATAAAGAAAGTTTTTGCCATTGTTGGGCATTCGATGCCTATATGGTGCATTGGTGGGTACTGATCCATAAATGGATCAGGAATGTTCGCCGCAGGTTCACTTCGGAATGAAGAGGGTCTAAATGGGACGACGCCCTTTTCTTTTGGGTCACAAATGCGGATGGTAACGATACCGTTGCTGTATACTGCAGAACGGCACTGTGAACAGACTTGCCGCGTTTCGGTTTCGATTGAATAGGTGGCAAAAACATACGTTGCCAGACACATTCATGGAAAAATATTACTAAGTTTTAGCTATTTGAAATTGCCGAAATCTGCCATATTTGAAAAAAAACCTTGAAAATATCCCTAATTTTGTTAATTCTAAAATCTGAAACTGCTTCATAATTACTTGACATACTACGCCCGATACATCCACGCAAAGATATTTTGAATTTTAAGTTGTTTGAAATTGTCTAAATTTGGCAATTTTGAGAAAAACCTTGAAAATATCCCTAAGTTCATTAATTATAAAATGTAGAACCATTTGTTAAATGCTTGGCAGACTATGCTCCAAACATTCGTGCAAAGAGTTTTTGAAATTTAAGCTGTTTGAAATTGCCGAAAATTTGGAATTTTGACGAAACCCTTGAAAATATGCCTAATTTCGTTAATTATAAAATCTGAAACTATTTGTTAAATGCTTGGCAGACTATGCTCAATACATTCGTGCAAAGAAATTTTGATATTTAAGCTGTTTGAAATTGTCGAAATTTGGAACTTTGGACAATACCCTTGAAAATACCCCTAATTTTGCTAATTATAAAATTTGAAACTATTTGCAAAATACATGCCAGCCTATGCCCGACACAATCATGCAAAGAAATTATGAAATTTAAGCCGTTTCAAATTGTCGAAATTTGGGAATTAAGACAATACCCTTGAAAATATCCATAATTTCGTCAATTATAAAATCTGAAAATATTTGATAAATACTTGGCAGACTATGCTCGACACATCCGTGAGAAGAAATTTTGAAATCTAAGCTGTTTGAAATTGTCAAAATTCAGGGATTTCAGCAAAATCCTTAAAAATATCCTAAATTTCGTTAATTATATTCGTTGAAACTATTTGCTAAATACTTGGCGGACTATGCTCGATACATCGGTGCAAAGAAGTTTTGAGATTTAAGTTGTTTGAAATTGTCGAAATTTGAGAATTTCGACAAAACCCTTGAAAATATCCCTAATTTCGTGAATTCTAAAATCCGAAACTATGTCACAAATTCATCGCGTCTTATGCCCTTTCCATTTCAGCAAAAACTTTGCCGATACGACTTGTAAATAAAAGTGTCATTTCTGACATTTTCATATTTTAATTGTAAATATCTCGAAATAGCGAAATTAGCAACAGAAACGGACAACGGCGCGTTACTCAGCGCATTCGACTCCATTGGGTGGCACTAACCGTCAAGTCTAGTTTTGTGACACAGACACACACACACACACGGACGGACAAACGAACAGACAATAGCGTCCGTATATATACTCGCCGCGCTGGGGCGCGGCGAAAAAAGTACTTAGTAAATTTCGCAAAACTAAGTAAGTACGGGCCTAGAAAACTAAGTATGAGTACGAGTAAGTATACTTAGTTTTCCAAAAATAAAACTAAGAAACTAAGTACTCAGTTTCAAAATAACTAAGTAAAACTAAGTAACTACTTAGTTTCAAGCTGCCACCACGACAGTAAACTGTCCAAAAAGTGTTCAAGTTGACTGTCCATGCCCTGAGATATTAGGCTCCCCGTAAGACGCTCAAAAGTTGGGAGTTTTCCTAGCCTCACCCTGTATTTACAGTACTCAAAGCGCCGCAGGCGAAATTTTTAAATTTTGGAAGACGCCCAAGTGTAAATTCTGGCGAATTTGGCCCGCGAAGATGAAATTTTTGACTTTGGAACATCTTTATGTTTACCCGGACCGGACCGCCCCAGTATGGCGGACCGGACCGGACCGATTTTTGCGTGGACCGCCCGGACCACCTGGACATGAGCATGATTGGCGTGATGTGCGGCTGCTGTAGTAACCAACAGTGCGCGGTTTTGAAAACAGTACTTCCGAACATCTTCAAACGCAATTTGGAATGGTTTTGGCCTGCTTTCTGAATTATGCAAAAAAATGACGTATGGAAAAAAATTATGCCACCCAGACCGGACCGGACCGCACATCTCTATTTCTGGTCCCTTTATTAGACGTAAGCCAGCCCAAGACAAGACTAAGACTAACTAATATCGTGCGAGAGGGAAGGCGAGCAAACGTTGCGCGAACGTCATACATATATGGGCAGCTAATGAACGTGGGAGGAGGCGTGGCCGAGGCAAATGTCAACACCACCCCCGGAACAAAACGCGACTTACCTATTGAAACGACTACTGAGACACACGAAAAGAACCAGCCATAACCAGCATCCTGAGCATTTAGCTCGCAAACGGCGGAACCCAAATTCTAAACTTATAAACAGAACCAACAACAAAAGAATAACCATCGAGGTATACGCGATGGTGCTATACGCGATGGCGGCGGCGATGCGATGGCATATGCGATGGCATTTTAGTACTCGATCGCGAAATGTCAGAGCCGGTATCCGTACGGCTTCTACTAGGCCTATGGCTTCTACTACGCTTCTACTACGCAGGCTTCTACTACGCCTACTACTACGCCTACTACTACGCTTCTACTACGAAGGCTTCTACTACGCCTATGGCAGAATCGTAATCGTTGTTGCGTAGAATGTTCTTCCGAAAACGGCCGAAACTTGGCCGAATATCGCGAATTTCGGACGATTTAGGCGGCGGCCAAAGACCAAACTTGGCCAGATGGTGCAGCGTCGAACGGCGGTTCCGTTGATGCGCGGCTCGTCGCGATCCGCCGCCGCAGTCGGCAGTTAGCGCCAAAAAAACGATATTTTCGGAATTTCGACCGAATTTCGACGGCGGCCCAAGACCAAACTTCGGCCAGACGGTGCCCGGCGGAAGGCGGTTCCGAAAATGTATAGACGTCCGGGATCCGTCGCCGCTGTCGAGAGATATTTTGTTCACACACAAACAGACAGACAGACAGAGATCGCGCGATTAGTAGAGAGGACTACAGAAGAGACACGTGGCTTCCCGCTGTGCGATACGAGCAAGACGTCATCCACTGCCTGCCGGCTACACATCCACACAGGTGGCGCATAAG